>CAJVPQ010001068.1:0-20602 GCA_910591825.1 Funneliformis caledonium
TTACGATTTTGTTCCAATACGTTAGAACCCTTCTTGTGTATCTCTATCGTTGTTTCGATTCCTGATAATTCTGGCATGTCGATGTCCATGAATATGATGTCATATGTTTCCTTGGATAATTTTATGAGAGCTTCCTTGCCACTTATCGCGCAGGAGGTGTTATGACCGAATTCTTTGGAGAGTATCTTTGAGAGTACTTTTGCCGTTATAACGTTGTCGTCCACGATCAACGTTCTCACACAATTTGACATTGAAATTGCCGCCATCCCTGCTGATGCTGCCGCGACTGTTGATTCTGAAGTGGTGGTGGCGGTTGGGGTGGTGGGTGAAGCAACTGGCGAGCCAGAAATGTGAAGGTTATTTGAATTGCAGGTGATGGCTGGCATTATTATACTTTTACGTTCCAGGATTTTAACTTGAAATCTTTTAAATTGTTTGTTGTTGTTTGATTGATTTTTGAAGAGATCACTTTCTCGTCTCTCTTGTCGTCTTGTTAAAAAATTGAAAAGTTTTTTTATTAAGGTGAGGATGGTTTCGAGGAGTTGTTCGTTAGTTATATTAGAACAAGCAAGCATTAAAGCGGTAAGAGAAAATTTTGTCAAAGTTTTTCTTTGGTAAAAAAAAAAAAATAAAAAAAAAATATTATTTTTTTTTTATTTCGTTAAAACGTTATACTTTTGCGACAAAAAGTGAAGTGAAAAAAAAATTGTAAAATACGAATAGGGAGACCATGGCTCATTATATATAAATTTTTCAAATAGTAGTATTACTTTATAAACAATAATATATTTATACACCATATAAATAATACTGTAAAAGAAAAATTTAGACTATATAACATAAATAATAATGCGAATATATTGGTAATATAAAATCATACATAAAATACTTTTTTTTGATCATCACATCATTTTCCATCCAACATTTCCGAAAAATTATTTTCCTTTTTTTTTTTTTTTTTTTTAAAGGGGTATGTAAATTGTTTGAATATGTGATGCTTTTTTTAGTGACACAGGTTTTCATCACATTAGACCACATTGTGAAATGTGGCGGATTTCTCAACCTCGATTGCGGACAACACCAAAATGGGATTATCAAAGTTCAACGAATCAGATCGTAACTAATTTTTTGGTCGCCTTCTGTGCCACCTTTACATTTCACCATGAATTCGGCAATGATTGGCCAACTGGAAGTGGTAAACCATTAACCGTATGGTGAAATGCTCCCCTGGTTTCTTAAAATTATTCCTTTCACCTTTTGCTTCCGCTTTTTTTTTTTTCCTCTGTCATGGATTTGCAAAAGGTCAAAACGTTTTAAACCATTATGTCACGGTGATTGACCGTACGAAAGCGGAATATGAATAAAGACTGTGGTAGGAACCCTTTGAAAAGGTTATTGTTATTTAGGGTGATTCTTGGAAGGGATCATCCAACTTTTTTCCAAAGGAACAATCTATTTGTTCATGGTATACATACGCCCTACGAGTTGATGACTAAAAAATCGAAGATTTTTACCCTTTTCGTTCTGCCAGTTTCTAGATGGGGAAACCCAACTCTCCATGAAACAAATCATCTTATACGAACGAAAGGATTTAGGGAGTTTTATTAGTTTTTTTTGTTTTTTCCTTTACCGACGACATGAAAAAAAAAAAAAAAAAAGATGATGTGCGTCCCGCATTGTCCCATACATACATCATTCCATTCATCAAAAAGAAATTGCTTGAAAAACACAAACATTAGCGAGTTATTTTTAACCAAGCACTAAACAAAGAAAGGGAACATAAACGTGGCGAAAAAGGGTGCATGTACCGCATGCGTTGGCGCAGAAAAAGGATTCCTTAAGCGCAAAACATGACTCACTATCACACAGGCACAACATGCTACCATATACAGTATCTTTCCCTTTCAAATCTTTGAACTTCCAAGTGTGGAAATTCCATACGTCCGATCATTGCAAACCTCATTCATTGAAAGGTTTAAGTCTTGAGCAAACGCTTAATTGTCTAAATTTAGACATTTTTTTTCTTTTGGGTAATTGATTATTCTCTGTCCGATGTCCCTTGACCTCTCTCATTATATACCCGACTTTTTGCAAAAAAATAAAAGGAAGGTGGGACTACTCGTCAAGAGCTTTGACACAAGGTAAACAGGTAAGCTAATTCACATGCATTTTCTCTCCCTTTTTTGTTTTCCTTGTAAGAAAAAAAAAAAAAAAAAAAATTTAAGAATATTATCTAATTGTAGATCGGGAAATTATTTTTAACATTTCTGTGGTTAATCCAACCTGTCAAAAAAAAAAAAAGAATCACTTTTTAGTAAACCCATCGCAAATCGTTCAAGACCCCGAACTTGCTCCCCGTGAAATAGATATCACAATTGTCTCCGTCACCCAACATCAGGCGCCACAACATTTCTCATCACAATTGCTGCTTTTGGATTAGATTCCCATGTTCTACCGCAGTTTGCACCGCAGTAGCCGCATTCGTTTTATTTGTTTACCAAAAAGTACAAATAGTATTTATTTCTGAAGAAAATTTCCCATTGATTGATTGAAAATTTAACCAATAGACTATTTCCCGACCTAAATTTGGTTCAGAATTCAAATGATTTCGAATTTGGTTTAGTCTCTTACCATAGTCATCCGGACGGTTGCAAAAAAGGTGGCATCGTTATTTCTCTTAAGGAAATTCGAGCGACAAGAAATTGCTAGAAATGTCACCGAAAAAAAAAGAGTCGCAACCTTGTAACACATTATGGACAATATTCTTGCATTCGACAATTATCTCCATTATCGATATGAACGAATTTTTTAGTAACAATTGTCGTAAAAAGTCTTCTTTGTGCTTTCCTTGGGATTTTCCGCATGTGTGAATATTGTGATCATGTATCAGAATATCTGAAAAGATAAATATTTTTATTTTTTTGCGACAAGAGAATTTAAAAATTGTTTTACTTAATAATACACATGATCGATCAGGAAGTTCCCGAGTCAGATAAGGGTAGGGACACTTGATAGTTGAACTTCTAAGCGTTGTACTGGATATATTTATTTATATTAAATGACGAAATAACAATTAAAGCTTGGATGTTATCTCTTCCAATGAAGTAAATTTCTGAAAATCCTTCAAAATGCTCTATCCCTAGATGGGATGTCGGCAGGTGAACGATCAAATGACAAGCGCATATGTGATGGGGTGCCCACAAAACTAATAAATGTGCCCCCTCACCATCCTAATTTCTATTTCATATATGTTACGTATTATCCTGCGCTTTATATCTCTCAGGTAACAAATAATTTCCCCATCGGTCATTCCATTAACTGTTTACGATCATTGGTTTTGTTTGGTATCCGATTTCATAATATCTAATTTAAACCATCACTCTCATTTCATTCTTTCTCAACTTCAAAGTCAGGTTTTACGCCTAAATTTGTCTTGGGGTCTATCCGATAAAGAGAAAATCTAAAATTGTAGAGGAATGGGAAGGTTAAACCCTCGGAAAATTAGACTTATGTAAGTCTAAGATCGCTACACTGAGATGAACTTGCGGATCATTTTGTACTTTGTAACAATAAATAAAAAAATTTTTTTTTTTTGTTCTTTACCCTTTTTTTTTTATTTTTTTTTGTTCTCATAAGGGTAGGGGTAAAAAGTGAGGATAACATTTGTAAGTACAGTTTAAGTTTAGAGTTGAAAAATTTTTTATTATTATTATTTAATACAACTTGATATGGTTTGTCTTTTTGATTTAAGCAAAATAAAAAAAAATCATTTATCACAAAAAATATTATTCTCCATTACAAATCATGAACCGTAGCGTATGCGAATTTTTTTCCCTTATTATCTTTTAGGTTTCACAACAAATCCAGTTTCGGGTTATCAGCTTACTTTATCAAACTTTTGAATATCAAACATCCCAAAAATTTAGATGGATAGCAACTTGAAACAATACGATAAAAAAAAAATCAGTAAAATGGGGTGGGATTTTTAAAATTTTTTTTTTTTCGAATACGAAAAAAAAAAGTTTAAGTGAAATAAACAACAACGCCCATTTTTTGTTTATCAGATTTATCAGAATGTCAACAATTTGGGTAATTTTTTTCCACAACCTTATGTGGCTTTTTAGGTTAAACAGCAGAATGCCAATTACTTGAAATCGATATTTCTATGGGGAATTTTATATTTCGACATCTTTGGCTAGTTTCTTCGCTCGTCACATGAATCTGGTGACAATTTAAAGGGCACGTGTTACCCTTCATTATTATCGATGTCACCATTTGGGAGATTGGTTAACGTCGGCCCGCAAATTTTCTTGTTACATAAACCTACTTCGGTAAAATTTTGAGCCGTGATTATCAGTTAACAACTATGAAACGTGAGAATTAACAATTTCAGCCCCCGAACATTTCATGCATAAACAGCATTATCGCCAAGACTATTTAATTAATTCGGAATAATTCCAAGGCTTTAACCAATTTCCAGTATAATAATTAAAAATTCATTCGGCTAACCCAAATTTCATTCCGAATTTATCAATTTTCATTCTTTCAAACGAGAAATATTCTGTATGTAAATCCCGGATCTTTTTTTTTTTTTTTTTTCATTTTATTGAGATATAAATTCCCTTTTTAGCTTTTTTTTTTTTCTAAATGAAGAGCTGTCAAAGGTGATTGGCATGTTCTAACCTATTACGTGACAATTGTGATATATGCCCCATTATAATTTCCAATTATGATTTATTATGTCTATTTTAATATTGGGTTTTTTTTTTTTTAGAAACTCGATTTTGGAAATTGAATGAGAATTTTCTTTTTTTGTTTTAAAATCGTTTTTTAAAATAGAATAATATATCAGTTTCATTTGGTAGTCCCGAATTCATTAACTTGAATAAGAGCTAAAGAGAAAGAGAAGAAAATGATTTTTTTTTTTTTTAACCGAAATCTTTTAAGTTACGCAATACGCAACTTTCGAAAGTTGTCGAGGGTTAAAAATGGTTGGGAAATTATAGAATTCATCATTAGAATCAAAAAATTCAATTGATAAAAATAATCTAAAAATAAGTCAAATTCGTACTTCTCACATGTAAAAAGATCCTCACATAATTGGTTTTCCGGTTCGTGAGGAAGATCGTGAGGAAATCATTTACCAAGATGTACCTTTTTTTTTTTTTTTTAATAAAGGGATTTTTTTCGCGGATTTTTTTTTCAGGAAAAGATGTCATAAGATCTTAAGAATTTTGTTTTCAGAAGCTGAATTTGAAATCCCCATCCATATTGAGTTGGTACTTTTGATGAGTCAGCAAAAAAATGACATTTAATTGACAACGGAGCCATTATTGTGTTTAAGTATGACCTTCGGAACTTTGAAGTATTTCACGGAGCTTTATTGCCTTAAAGAATGATTTTCGAAAAATTTGTGAAGTATTCACGGAGCTTTATTATTATTTAAAAAATGATTTTCGAACCTTTTTGAGGGTGTTCACGGAGCGTTAATGTTTTAAGTATGATTTTCGAATCTTGAGGTTGTCAAAGCAGACTTTTAAGAATGATTTTCGAATCTTGAGGTTGTCAAAGCGGACTTTCTTCGAATAATAGGGGACCCTGCCACACAAATTGCGTAAGTAGTAGAAGTTGTGTCGTGATGTAATAATCGTTAAAGCTCCCAAGTTTCCTATATTCAGCAATTTTTTCCCAAGCTCAAGGTAGCATTTTAATTTACGCGTAGTAGGAAAAAAAGATACCCCCCGTAAACCCCCCTTCCAAAGAATTGATTGGATCATCCAATCAAGTCTGTTAAATTTGTAAGTCATGTTGTCAGCGGACTTGTTGTTAAAAGAGATGTGTGACATGTGATATAAAACAATCAATCGAGAAACCATTCGAAAGTGATTCACATGCCGGGAATCTTGAACAATTCTTTCCTTCTTTTTCCCCTTTTTTTGACTTCTTCTTTCCTTCTTCTTCTTCTCCCTCTTTTTTTTTTTATATCACGCATCATTCGTAATATATGAGAGGTGCGATTATGGTAAAATAACACAAAAAAAGACAATCAAAATAAAAAAAAAAAAATAAGCATAACCATCAATAGTAATTGTTTTTCTTTTTTGACCTGATTTAATGCATCGATACATCACCAGCCACCATTGAATATTTAGAGTGTCCGATAGATACCCAAATAAAGCATGAATTAGCCACATCGCATAATCCATCAGAATTTCAAATTAGGAATGGGAATAATGAAACCCTGAAACCACACATGTAAATTACTCAGCCAAGAACCGAATTTTTAAACAATAAATTTTGATGTGACATGAATAACGCCAACGTACATTTTCTCAAAAAAAAAAAAAAAAATTTTTGTTTATTTCAAAACACAATTACATAACTGCAGCAAAAGGAAAGACTTGCAAGAAAAAATCTTTTCATTTTTTTTTCCTTCAGAAAAAAAAAAAAGTAACGTTTCATAGGAATGCCAAGGAAATCGTTTAAATCGTTAACAAGGATTTTGATGATGTTTACGTCAATGACAACAAAATAAAGCTGTAAAACGATTAATTGAAGTGCCAAAAATATCAAAGTAGCAACACCAACCAGAACCATCAAAGTCGAGTTTTGCCAAGGTAGGGTTAACTCGTTAGAAGCAAAATTTTGCTTTATCGAGAATATAAGTTCTTATTCATGATTTCGTTCTTGATTGAAAACGGTTAAAAAGCAAAAGTCATGTTGTGATGATAGAAAGGGTATTAACAATTTAAGGTTCATAATTACATTTAACGTGAGAGAATAACAATAAATAAATGAAAATGGATCTATGTTTCCATACGATATTTCAACCTTTTTATTACCAAAAATAATAATTAAATAAAAAATAAATTTAGTTTTAATCATTATGTGAAGCATACATGATTAAACATAAGGTTTCATTGAGAAATAAACTATCAAAAGATTATCATTTCGTGATGATAAATGAACTAACGAGATATCATATATTAATAATCCGAAATGATATTCGGAATATACTTTTTTCGAAGCTTTTTTGTGGCACGAGTTTTGAGGAAAATAAAAAATCATAAAAGGGAATTCATAAAAAAATGCTTTATACGGGAACCATTGAAAAGATCTTGTTAAAAAAATCCGGTTTTTGAATTAAGTTTGTTAATTGATGAATTGTACCCATTATCTTTCTAAACAAGGATTCCTGTTTTTATGCAATCCAATTCCATTCGATTTGAACATAAAAAATTTACACTGGATTAGGTAATTGGTTAACTAGTTTGCCTTGTTTCGAAGGCAACCAACTTGCTTTTTGCCTATGACCACACCTAATTAAAGGAATATTACGGACAATCAATGGTCATTTTTTAAAAAACAATAGTTTTGAGTAAAGTGCTTGTTAACATTTAAAGGATGATATGCAGGAAAAAAATCATTCTTTTGGTAATGTGATACCAATTGATTGGATAGTATTTATTCAATGGATAATCAATATGTCACCGTACATAAAAACAAATTAACTTTGGGGGGAGAAGAAAGTCATTTCATTGTTCTTCAATATGCATACAAATTGTTGTCTGTCAAATTTTCTGTCAAATAAAAATAAGTGAAAAGGATAAATCGTGCGTAATGATGTTATCCTTTTTTATTCTTTATTTTATTTTTTTTTTTTTGTTCCTTATGTGAAAAAAAAAAAGTGTGAAGCACGTTTGAGTTTGGCAAAATGGTGTCAATAATCGGTCACATTTAGGCATTGTTGGGTACGTAATCAGAGATCAACTTTAAAAATTGTCGCGTCTTTCCTGAAAAGCGCGTATTAGCGTATCGTTCATATGCTGCGACAAATTATTACCTATGTATAGGTCTATTATTCGATAGAAAGCTCTGGATTTTTCCATGCATCATCGTGGTTTTTCCATTGTTTTCTGATATCCCCTGCTATTGTTTCATACGTTCATGTGTGGCTACGTGGTCGCCAAGACTAGTGGCGCTAACCTTTATACTCCTTCTCATTATTTTTCAAACCATTTTCAAACGTCTCGGAAACGTACTTTTTTCATTGTTAGATTCATTGTATTCATTGTGAACATTGCTGAGGTGATATTTCTACTTGCACAAAGACAAGGCTTGGTACCTTTTCCGAAATGTTGTGACTCGTTAACGTGTGATATAAATGAGACGGATGCCGCTTATTCGACTTGCCGGGCGGCTGTTCAATATGCATCGTTGAGTTTCTGTATATTTGCCCTCGTGTTCTTGCTTTGGTAATACTATCACGCTTTGCCGTCCCATCCCATGGGGATCAAAATCTCTTGATTTATATCATTGGTCAAGATGTTCATATGTTATTTCCACAATAAATATCTTGATTACAACTTTGTAATTTAATTCATAATTTCGTAATGGGGAGACGAAACAAATCAATAAATAATCATATGAAAATGATCGACAAGAGGAGCGATTTCATAATCAAATACCTGTAGTGGGTATTCTTCAATCAAGTTTCTTTATGATGATAATAACCTATACCTTTTGACCTCCATTTTCTATATTTACTTTTGAATACTGGTTGCTCGAAATCCTCTTTTGGGCTTTTACATATAATCTACCTTGGATTCTCTTTTATTCCATTATTGAGGAAAAAGGTCCATTTATTATTTTCGCAACCACTGTAAAGTGCAACCATTGTAAAGTTTGCCATATCTTTAAGTTCTTATTCGGTTGCAACAGAAACATGATTCGAAAACAAAAAAAAAAAAACATATCAAAGAACTTTGCATTAGAATAATGTAATGTGTTATTTTGTCTTGTATTTAACGAAACCCTAAACTTCATTTTTACCGCGTTTTGTAAATATCTGAGGGAGTTTTTTTTTTTTTTCTTTTTTGTTTTTTTTTTTTTTGTTTTGTTTTGGATCGTTTTGGATTGTTTCCTTCTTTCTGCGTCCATCGTTACTATATTTGTATAATTTGTATATCGCGTTTTTTGGTTGTCACACCTATTCATTTTATGTTACGAATAAAAAAAAAAAAAAAATTGTCGGATGATTATTTCTTATTTGTGAAACAGGTTCTAATTTTTTTTTTTCTTTCTTTCAAATTCCGGAAATGTGACTTGAAGATTGATATTGAACCTTTTTTTGGTATTGATTAAATTGATAGAGACCAAGAAAACCTTATTTTCTATTATGTGAATAAGATTTCTCATTTTATATCAAGTTAGATGAATATATTAGGTTAGGTTAGATAAATAAAGAAACGTGAAACAAAGATGTACGTGTACCAAATATCGTATGATTTCGTTTGTGGTAAATTACCACATTTTCTTATTCAACATTTGGTATGGAAAAAAAATATATGTATATTATTATCGGAAATTATATCACTACTTATTAGACAAATTCTTTTCATCAAAGATTTATGTTATTTATCATCTTGTGTAAAAACGAAATTTTCTTTTAAAGTTTAAACCTAAACGGTGTATACAACAACGACTTGTTGACAAAAAAAAAATTCTGTTGAATACGAATGCATGCCTATCCAATGAAATTTTTCAAAGCCCCCAACGTTTCTTCTAACGATAACCTGTTTGACGAAATATAAAAAAAAAAAGCTCAATTTATTAATAAATACCTTTCTAAATTCTATACTCGGTGTAAGCAACAAATAGGTTATCCTTTCTTAAAAAAGAAATAAAAAATTAAATATAAATAATTATTCAGCTGATTTAACAAATATATTGATCTCAAGTTTGTTATTGATAACAAAGAAAAAATCACTTAATTAGAAAAAGAAATTTTATATTTTTATACCACTATGAATTTACTAAATATTTAATTTTATAAATGTTATAAATGTTGCTCTTATGGAAAAGAACTTCTTGTTTAGCTTGAAAACATTTTATTTCATATTCTTTATCTTTCTGTCTTTGTTTTGTTTCTTGATTTCTTTCTTATTTAAGATAAATATGTCTTTTCTTAACTTAGACTGTTCTAATACCACTAACTCTAATCCTTACCTAATACATAACATAAATAGAATTTTATACATTTTCAACATATTTCAATCAATTTATTTAATTCAAATCTATTTTAATACATTTATTATTATATAAAAATTAATATTAAATAATTTGTGATTTATATTATTATTATAATAATGTTACTAATATCATATAATATTAAGTGTTAATTTAATAATATATAATATGATAAATAAAATTTAAATTTTTAAAATATTTAAAAAATATACAATATAAGATAATATAAATAGATTAAGAAAATGTAACATAATTATATCTAAAGATAATTACCGCAATTAAAAAAATGGCGCAATTGAGTTACAACTTGTGACGCAATTAAATTTTCTTATAGTGCAATTAAGTTGCAACTCAATTGAAATTTGAAAATAATTATGGGAACCATCTTTAATTATATCATATTTCCTTGATTAGATTACAATTTAAATATAGTAATATAATCTAAATATAATAATATACAGTCAACTCTTAATATAGCGAACTCTTGATATAACAAATTTTGAACAAATATAATAAAAATACTCTAATTATAGTAATTTGGCCAATTAAATCTCTTAAAATCTTCACTATGATCTTATAGCGAAGTTGAGGTCTAGAACATAGAATTTGTTATAATAAGAGTTGATTGTAGTCTGAATTATATAATATAACTGTGATTTCATAATTGAAATTATAATCTATAATTGTAATTATATTATTATAATTTAATTTATTAGCTATTTTTTTTATATACTAAGTGTTATTTTAATTATTTTCTCTTTATTGATTTTTATATAATATAATTTAACAGTTTAGTAAAATCTAAATATATTATATTAATTAGTATTATCTAATTATGCTATTTTTTCAATCTTATATTATCAATTGTCTAACTTAATTTAAGTTTATTTTAGTGATTCTTATGTTAATATTATATTGAATATGTTTCATTTAAAAAATTACATAATAGTAAATGAACATAATTAAAAAAATATTAAAAAATAGTAAAAAAGCAAAACCAATTCAAAAATTTGAGTAAATTTTTACTATTTTTTATATAACATTACTAAACCACTTGACATTATAGTATATAATTTACTATATTACAGTTTAATCTAAATTATAATTATAATTATATTTTGATATTAATTAATTTTGATAATATTAAAACTAATTAGTTAATTTGACATTTATTATAAATTATTAATAAAATATACATGAATTTTTTTTATGCAGTATTGCAAAATTTATGTACACTTTATAAAAAGATTAAAATAAATTTTTATGTAAGCTTTTTTTTAATTTCTTTTCTTTTATTTCCTTTTTTTTTGATTTTTTTTTTTTTGATTTTATTTCTTTTTATTTTAATTATTATATTTTATTAATTTAAAAGCAGATTTTTAAAGTATGAATTTTTTAAAAGAATTCTTTAAGGATTTTATAGAAGTTTACTTAATTGACTTTTTTTTTAGGATTAGATTTTTTGTTTTTATGAATAAGAGGAATTTTTTTTTTAGGATTATATCAGATGATTTTTTTGAATGTATATTTAGTCGTATGTGACTTTATAATATAATTATATTATGAAGTTATATGTGACTTAGATTAGGTTATAAAGGTAACTTCATAGTCTGCCGGTATCTTCATAATATAATGGTGAGTTCATAGTCTGTTGGTAACTTCATAATATAAAAGTGACTTCATAATATAATAGTAATATCATAATCTAATTACATGATCTGGTGGTAACTTCATAACCTACTATCCATATTCTGATAGTGACTTCATAACCTACTTATGGGTAACTCCTTTACATTTATAGCATTGTTTCAACTGTTTCCTATATAATATGATGGTAACTTCATAGTCTAATGGTGACTGGTAGTACTTTAATTTAATGGTGATGTTATGATCTAATAGTGACTGCTTTCTTCTTGTTCCTAATCCATTTACATAATAAAATCTATATTGCTAGTTCTGGCTTTCCAGTCTTCTTTGAATATCTGGTTCTATAATGAGAGTGCTGGCCCTTTATACTAGTTTGGATATTAGTTTTATATTAAGAATTCACGCTTATTTGGTTGCCTTTCTAAATGCTAAAATGTGGTAAAAAAATATTGCATCAGGTGGCATCGTAGATTTGCGATTAATTTTAACTGACATTATGCCATAATTCTGGCCGATCTTGGAACACATAATTTAGGATCCAACTTAGTGATATGATTGCGCCATGATAGTGCTGTGGCAACTATCATAGAACTATTAAAGAACTGGTAGGAAGCTAGAGAGATTCTATTATTTCGCCAGTTTTAGACCATTTATATATTAGCTTAGATGTTGAATTATTATATCTGATGATCTGGTTGAACCATAGAATAGTGTTGGCCAAAATTCTCATTAATTTTACTGCGCTTTCAGTTCTGGGTACTTTCTCGTCACCTTCTCGTCACTTTCTCATTACTTTGAGGGATATTGGCAGGATATTATAAGCATTTCTGAAGCCTGATCATGGTTTAAACTGGGTCAAAGCAGTGTGTATGCTATTTTTTTGAGCGTCCCTATGAAAATTCTCTGTTCCTATAAGAAAAATTCACAAGGATGCTTATAGGAACGATCTTGATATCATTTTTAGACTTCTTAGTTTGATTTATTGAGTTATTTATTACTTGTCCCTATGTCCCTATAAATCCCTATGAAAAATAAATTTCTAGGAAAAAAATTCAATTGTTTTATGATACTCTTATAAGTAACTATAATCATGAATATAGTTGATATAATTAGTATATGATCAATATATAGTATAAAAAATAAAAAGGTAAAGAGTTCAGAAATTCATAGGGACTCATAGAGTTATAGGGACAAGTAGTAAAAATGCCTTTTCAGGGTTCTAAAATTGCCAGTTTATTATACTAACAACGTTCTTGTTAAGTTTTTTTACCGTTCCTATAAATTTTTTATGGGATCAAATTTTTGATAAGTCATTAGGACCAACTTATAGCATTAGACATTTTCATTCTATCAAGAGCCTCTCCTAATGCTTCTGGAGTCTGCCAGTCCTGAAATATCTTATCCAATTTCTTCTGATGATAATTTGCTTTCGAATAGCATTTATTTATATGCAAATTACAAAATCCATATTTAGAAGCCGTTGGTCTTACACATTCATCTTGTTTACATAGAACTTGTTGATATCTTTTCCAGTAAATACTACATTCTTCTGGTCACATACTTCTATTCTCACAAACTATTCCTTTATCGAAGGGATACTGGCAAATGTATTTATCGCCTATTGATATTATTCTTCCTTCAATCAGTTAATCTTTTTGATGTCTATAATAATATTTATTTTTATTTTAAATTTTTTTGTTAGGGTATTATACTGAAACAGTATACTAAATAACATATCTGAAAATTTTTACTATGAGCTAATCTGAGCTTTCAGAGTTCCTTAACGTGTCTGCCTCATTTTTTCATCCAGAGGTTGAAAAAGATAAAATGGAAGGACAAATGATTCGCTACTCTAATAGGAATTACTTGAATTGCATTCCAAGCTGTGATAATATAGTTGCAGAAAACGATGAGGGATTAACTGCAATTCTTGAAGATGTTCTATCTAAGCAACAAGATATTCTATTTATAGCTATTAATATAGAGGAATCTACCGAATTCATAAATAGTAAGGCACGTTATGTATTATGACTCTATGGTCTACTTATCAATAGCCAGAAAGCAGTAGTATCAATTATGAAAATTCGAGTATTCTTTGATATTCTCATACCAGATGATGAATCTATAGATGTATTTAAGGTAAAAATAAGAGGCATCCTCTTGAATGTGATAAAATCATTTGAAATAGAGCATATAAAAGCTTTTTTATTTCATGATTATCATACAGAAAAATGCAATATTTGCGCATTTACACAGTTAATACTAAGCAAAGGAAAATAGTCATGAAAGCTATTCAAAAGAAAAAGTACATAACTGCCTCAGACGATCAATTCACATATTATCGCAAAGTGGCTCATGAGTGTGGAATTTTACTATCCAGATAATCTATAATAAGTAAATATGTATATGAATCTAGAGAAAGAAATACCCCGCTCTGTGCATATACTTTCTGGATATTTATAGAGAATTTCCATCCTGTAGAAGACCTAGTGTCATTAAAAAATCACTTTTCAATTTCAGCGCTTATGAGAGATCGTACGCTTGTTCTCACATGAGACATAAAAATATATAGTTCGTGTGAATTGGGTGAATTTTCTGAAGCGATTAATAAAGAAGATTCTATAATTATGATTTATATAACATTGCATTAGAAGAACGATCTAAGACCATTAAAGCAAATCTATCTTATCAATGTCGAAATAGCACCAGATCCACGTTAGATCACAATTGTATATGGATTATAAACTAATTTACTAAAAATATTTGCATCTAACTCAGATTTAATGATTCACAATATGACTGGCCTTTCATTATAGAAAAAGCTAATAAATTACATCTCATTGAATGGATGTGAAAACAGATATCAGAAAGAACTCGCCAGGAGACTTCTGAAGATATTTGTTAATAAAATTATTATGGAAGATTAGGAAAAGTGATTACTTCCAATGAAATCCTTTTCATGAAAGAGAATACAAAAGAAGATGTGGAAGAAAAATTTAGAAGAAATTCCGTTTTCATCAAAGTTAGTCTGAAAGATATCTTTAAATCTTCCTTTCTTAAAATACCTGAATGCACATCAATCAATATTTATGTATGCTTTAAGAGACTTTACCCTCGCTCAGAAGTGGAAAAGAAAAGTTCGCTTAAGTTCTACTTAAAATTATGTGTGTGGGCTTGAGAGTAAGGCCGATATGCATTTTAACAGATTATGGAACTACTATTCTGAGGTAAAAGAATTCTCTTCTGATATAACTGCTAGAAATATGCATGAAGTAGCAAACTATTATATTATAGATGCATTGCATTACCAAGAACTCATAGTCAAATGTAATGTAATTAACGATTATAGAGAAGTCACTTCTATTACTTATGTATCTTTATTTGATACACATTATCGTGCAAATAAAATGAAGGTAAGGAATCTTCTAGGTGCTTATGCTACCAAACACAATATGTTATTTAGTACAATTTACCACAAAGATAAAGAAAAGGGTAAATATCCTGAAACATATATTTTCCTTCTAATAAAAGGTATTGAGAATAAGCATTCCGTTATAGGTCTTGATTTCGCCTTATTATATTTCAACCTAATCATGGCTTATAACCTCTCACCTGAAAAATTAATATTAAGTCGTGAAGTGGCTGATAATGTACATGAAAAAGGAAATGAACTTTATGAAATTAAATTTCCATTTAATGGTCATATTCTTAATGCCTGGTCTGTTTATCATGGCAATTATTCTGAGAAAAAAGGATTATATCCTACTGTTCTAGAGGATCTGTTTAATAAACGAGTGGATCTTAAATCAAAGTTTGCCCTATTACACAAAGAGAAGAAGCGTCTTAAAAAGCATCATAGAAAGGAAGGGTAAAATTATACCAAATGCTTTAAAATCAAAACATGATTCCTTATGCTTTGATTATAATTGTTTGAACTCAAAACAATTCACTCTGAAGATCTTGTTGTTAAATTCATTACAGTAAAGGGTTTGGAATCAAATATGAGATACCGACTCTTTGTATTTCACTTGCCCAGATAAATATTATGAAACATGTAATAGAGCCTTCAATAAAGACGAGCTTTTCAAAGAGGTATACTAGACTGAAATAGTTAAAATTACCAAGAAAGTGATGGATGAATTCTGCAATAAAGTCAATGCTTATCTTAGGATAAAAAATGGTACCTCTTATCTAAAGATGGCGTATGAAAAAGTATTATTTTCTGTGTGTTTTACTGGTAAAAAAAAGTATTTTGGAATTGAGCATGAAGAAGTAGTAAACTTTAAACCAAAAAGCCTTTTCACTAAAGGGATCGATACTGTAAAGCAAGGTCAGTCTCAACTTTTCAAATTCATTGGAGAAAAGATTATGTGGAAGGCTATGGATATCAATAATAGATGTTCAATTCATAAAATTGTCAAAGATACTCTTAGAGAAACTAGTTTAAAGTAATGAGAGTTTAATCAGTTTATTGCAATGGCTACATGAAAGCCTAATAAAGATAATAAATATATTCAGCGCTTTATAGAACAGATGAAGAAAAAATATGAGAATAAGATTTCTGATCCAGGTGAGCGCTTTAGTTATGTAGTAGTAAAGGGGGTTCTCTTTATGATAAAAATGGTAAAAAGTAACTACGCAGAGTTGCAAACTATATGAAGTTCCCAGACATTGCAAAAGAACTCAATATAGAAATAAATATCAGTTACTATTTGGAAAAAACTGTGGGATTATATGCCTACTTTATTAATGATGATGAAAGATACCAACCGCTTCTATTATATAATATTATACAGATTAAAGATTCAGATGAGAAGGAAAAGTGGGTTAATGCGTATTCTCAGAACGAGGCAAAAAAATGGCTTAAAAAATATATAAAAACTTTACAATAAATTTTCTAGGTATTTTGATGATTCATCTGAAATAGATATAGACGAGATCATTAAATTATATGAATAATTACTCTTAGCTGAAATTGCCACACCTCCGCTAGAATACTTATAATATTATTTATATATTTTTTTTCATGCAATAATACTGGCTAACTTCAATTTCTATCTTCAAACTTCTGACCTCCGATCATATAACCTGACCTCAGATATGCCTAGAAGTATAAATCACTAGTCTGAATGTATCAATCACTTTTTACTTTCAGCTTGACACTCCATGAATTCCATATTTTTTTCCCAACTATGAACCATATAATTGCAATAAGTAATAAGGTAAGTATAAAATATATTAATATAGGTGATATTAAGGAGTCCGCAACAATAGGAATGACCAGTGCTAGAGGTATTGCTTAGGCTGATGATACCATTTCTGTATCACCTGATTGCTTCACAACCCCTTCTCTTGAAATAATTTTTTCGGAATGTACTGGTTGACTATGAACGGATTGATTAAGTAGGGTAACTGCCTAGTTTTTCAAAACCATCTCATTCTGAGGTAATAGTTCTTGCAAAATCTCTAATATATATTTCCTGACAAATCTTTTATCGAATTCCATAACCTTATCTTTAAGACTGTGCTTATAAACAAGGAATCTTAAATCATCACTAAGCCAACCTGGTAGTTTTTGTAATGAATCATTCATAGACAGAGATGAAGGATCTATTTCATTATCCTTCTTTGATACTAACTCTCAAAGACGAGAATTTTCCTTTATTAAATTTAATCATGCCAAAGACAAAGCATCTCTTTCCTGACTAGTTATCTTATGTATTGCTTCTATCCCTTTTTCTATGCATTCTATTTCATATTTTTTGAATTAAAATCCTCCTTTACCCATTCTAATTCAAGTCTGAGAGAATCAATCTCTTTAGGTTTGAATAAGTTTATTTGGGCTAGCTTCTCTATCACCCTCCTATTGCATTTAAATCATAGAACACCAGATCCAATTTCAAGTCCTCTAACTTACCTTCCAATTAAACTACCTTAGTTTCGAGAGAAAGAATCTTGATCTTATTAGCGGACGAAGCTTTTTGGATCAAAGTTGCCTCTCTTTTTAGAGTTTTAATCTTTGATTTGAGTGATTTGATTTCAGCAGAATATTTGGCTTCAAGCTCATGTTGACTCTTAGAATGAGATTTCCGTTCAGAAATAAATTAGAATTTAACTTTAGTACTGGACGCATTTAACTGGCTAATCTTATTTCTAATATCAACATAGGTTTGCTGAAACTCCTCCTTTCGCTCATTGTACTTATCTATCACCTTTTCACTGAGATCATTAATCTCAAAGTTAAATTTAGTAATGGATCTTAATTTTTTTTAAGCTCTTGCTCATATGCACTACCCAGCCGATGTTCTCTATTTTTTATATTTTTTAATATATGCACATTGGACATAATCTTAGTATGGTTACATAGCAGAAAAAAAATACAAATAAAATTCTGAGATAATAAACTCATCCTGTATATTTAGAATAATATATTTTTTCTAAATATCCTATTTATTCTGTATATCCTATACATCTGAAATATTTTCTTCCTATATATCCTATATATCCTATATATTCAGAACAATACATTCTTCTATATATCCTATTTAATAAATTATTTCAGAGTATTATATTAGATATAAAAAAATATTGCTTATCATGCTTAGGCAATGCATGAGATATGATGCTCCTCCTTTTTTACCAGCCGATTATGATTTTATTATGCAACACCATAATGATAAGCTAAAGTCTAAAGTTTTAAATAAACTAAAAGAAAAATATAACACATCACAAAAATGTATTTATCAGATCTGGAGAGGCAAGAAAAAAAATAAGGTTGCATGGGATCAACCAATTCATATGCCAACAGCTAATCCTAAAGGAATCGCTTCACTTTCTAATATAAATATTGTGGGTGAGCGGATTGAGCCAGAGATCTAAGGCCAAGGTGTTTCTCCATTTACAGAACTGGAAAAACAAATATGTGTTGCTAAGATAGAGCCTAGCAAATCTATTAATTCAGTTTTGAAAGAAGGTGGAAAGGTGAAAAAGTCTAGAGGGAAAAAAATGAAACCTAAGACTGAGTTAGTTTTGCTAATACCATTTTCTGTCTAGACTCAATCGATCTCAGTGAGCTTAAAAAACTCTGATATAAACATAGAGAAATTATGTATATCGCATGAGAAGATAGCTGAAAGAAACATAAAAAATATAGCGAATATAAAGAATATATTAGAAAAATAATTCATCTATTCTCTAAGAAGTTCATCATAGTATGTCTGTAATCTCTCACAATACTTATTGATTTCTGCATTATACTTAAGGAGTGTTAAATAGCATTTTTTCAAGCTCCTCGTAACTCACTTTTTTTTTAATGCATCATTCTCACTTAAATCCTGTGAAATACAGTCTGAGAAGAATTGTCACATTTGAAAGTAATGTTTGCACAATTCACCTCGAACTTATTCTTGACCCTATGCATATTAATTGGGATAAAAAATTTCTTATCATTACACTCTAGTCTTAATTCTCATTTTGATACAAGTAAATCATAATTATATTTATCGAAAAGTGTATTGAGTAAGATCAGCATCGGCTTAGGATACTTAACTATGGCAAAATCAGCATATATTGTACATCCAGAAGCAAAATTTACTAGGACATTTCTAACAATTCTAAGCGATTCTGTAGGAGTAGTAGCAATGCCTTTGAGATCATGTTTTTCTTTTGTATCAATTACTAGCTTTGATCGTTTAGATATATCCTCAGATATAATTGGAAAATTAGCATCAGGATCAACTGTACTAGCCAGAATCACTAGACGCTTAATTTTACATTTAACAGTGACTATATCTGTAGTGAGTTCTTTTCTTTGGACAAAATCTATCTCTATAGGATCATCAATAAACTCATCATCCTTAGAATCAGCCAGTATTTTAGAATCACTATTTTGCGAATGAAGGAGAGTTGTAATAGTGCCAAACTTTTCATTAAGCACCTTCTCAATAATTTTTTCAATGATTTTTTCTAAGCAGAATTGTTCATCCTGTATCAGGAATTTTGAACTTTGCTTTTCCTTCTCAGAAATAGGAACTGATGTGATCCCAGAAAGACCTGCTAAAGAAGGTGTTTCTATATCTTTTACCTTACGAAACTTGCGAGTCTTTGATTTTTTCTTTCGTGAAGAAGTACTAGTGCTATATGGTCCCTTTGGAATCTACGCTTTCTTTACTTTTTTTTGCCCGAGATATATTAACATTAATTTTAGCATCAGCCTCAGCCTCAGACTCTGATTCAAAAGAAGAACTCTCAGAGCTAGAAGAGCTATCCTCAGATTCCGATAAAGAAGTATCATTATCAGAAGAATCTGATCCTGATTGTTTGTCTACTCTAGCTATATAGACTTGACCACTTTTAGATTTTTTTTTCTTCTTAGACTTATTTTTCAATTTCTTTTTCTTTGTTTTAGAAGTTTTACAGGTAGGTTTATGACCACTTTTATATAACTTTTTACTGCATTAATTTGTTTAGAAAGCTTGGCATAGTTGGCATTAACAACACTCAATCTCCTTATTAATTCATCATTAATATAATTATCTAAGGATGTAAGATCTTGTGATGCATCAGGTGGCATTCTCAAACGCATTGCACATATATACATCTTTTTTAAAGCCTTATTATTCTGGGGGTACACTTGAGTCAGTTGAGCTAGTTGCACTTGTAAAGATGCTATTTTATTATTTAACTTTTCAATCTCAGCTGAAGTAACACCTTGAGAATTGGTTTTATGTAAGGGTTGATGCAGAGTCATTCCAAGAATTTGCTAAGCACTATATCTCTCAATTTCCTCTAATTTTTTAATTAATGTAGGAAGAAAAGTCTCTAAGCTGATTCGTCTTACTTCTATTTAGTTATCAGGCTTAAGACCATGAAAAAATTGCTATTTAACTAATTCATCTTGATTTATAGCAGGAAGTAAAGGGTATGC
>CAJVPQ010001069.1:0-20601 GCA_910591825.1 Funneliformis caledonium
AAACACTAACATGTCATATGATCGCAATTTGTTATTGCGGTCATATGACTTTTCTAGCATTAATTCGCGTTTATAGAGGGTGTGTGGATACTTTTATCCACCCTCTGTATAAAAGGCTTTATTATATCTAATTTGATTACAATTTTATTCATAATTAAATTTTACAAAATACTAGTTACAGATGTAAATTACTGATTTAAAAGATAAGCTATTAAAATCACATTATGAATCATATAATTTACTATATTTATAACTCAATTTTAATAGTAAACCTTTCATTTGTATAAAATTGAACTTATGAATTGAGTATTAAATTATATTTAAAATATTTATTAAATCCCTAAAATTAATATAAAATTATAAATTATTATCCTAGTATTTATAGCTAATAGGATATCTATAACTGCAAAAATAATTCATATTATTTAACGGTTTATCACAATAATTCACTCTTTTTTGAATTTCATTAAATTCTTTTCTAAGATACATTTTATAATGATAAAATTTTTCTATAAATTATAGATTTTTTTTTGTATAACTGTTATATTTCACTTTATATCTTATAATAATACATTATTTATTTAATAATAATACATAAACAATTACAATTAATTAAAAATAAAAAAATATATTTTTTTATTTGGTAAATATGTAATAATATATATTATATTTAGATCATATTATATAGTCAATATATTTTATATTCCCTTATAAATAAATTAAATTTTACATAACAGTTTTAAAAGCATTTTAGATATTTTAGATATTTTTTATTTTTTAACTTTTTAAAGATAACTATATAAAATAAATATTTGAATTTCTAAAATAATTTTAAATAAATTAAAAAGTTATATAATATAATATGGATTTAATATTTTAAGGCTTAAATTTAATATATGAAAGATATTAAAATATAATATAATATAATTTAATTTAATTTTTATATTAATTATAAAATCTTTTATTTTATTTTACATTACTAATAAATCTGATAAATTTAAATCTAAATTTGATTTAAAATTTAAGAATTTAATTATAATATTAATAAAAATTAAAAAATTTTTTTATTAAAAAAAAAGTTATTTTTAAATAAAATAAATATATATTTATAAATGATTTATATAATTTTTTTCTTATATTAAAGAAAAAATTTTCAGATATCTAAATATTTCTTTTATATTAAAAAAAAAAGTTTTTCAATTTTAAAAAAAATTCAAACTATTTTTTTTTAATAAATAAAAATAATTTTATTTTATTAAATTTTATAAGTTCTAAAAAATTTGATTAAAAAAAGGTATGAAAATACTTTTTTTAATAAAAAAAAAATTAATTCTATTAAAAATCTCTCTTATTAAGTAGAAAGTTTTTTAATGATTTGATATTTTTTTTTTATAAAAAGTTTTTAGTTTTATAAATCTAAATTTAATAGATTTAAATTTAAATTTATATTTGTATTTAATTTGAATTTAATAAATTTAATTTGATTTAATTTATTTGAATTAAATTTAGATCAAATTACTATTTAAAATATTGTATGCTATTGTATACAGTACTCAAGATCTTAATCAAAAATGTGATTTTTTAAATTAAATAATACTCACAGGTATTAAATGAAGAACTGGATACTATTTTAAGAGAAATACAATATATAGGAAATATTATATATGAAAGTTATAATTACACAAATTTAATAAATAAATATCAAAAAAAATTAAATTTACTTTCCTTTTCCAACCACTTTTCATTGTATATATAATCTTCTTCAATTCACATTTTATAAAGATTGAGAAAAACTTAATACATTTTCTCTCTTATATAAAATTTATGGAAAATAATTATATTGAAGACACTATATAAAATGATATTATGCTTGGATATTAATAAATTTTTATAAATTTTAGCTTTGAAAAGTATCTAAGTACTATTTGTGACTAGTTTAACATAGATAGTGAATAGTATTTAAGTATTAATTATAAAAGGTATTATTTTTGGGATATACTATATATAGTAACATATGATACTTAATTATATTTAAATTAAGCTAAAATTTAATTAAATAAACTGTATTAATAAAAGTTATTTTTTAATTAATATATATTATAAATAAATTAAGTATACTTATTTTTTTTTTTTTTAGTTTTATTCAGATTATTAAGAATAATCTGTTTCTTATAAATTTAGAATTTAATTATTTTAAGTTAAAATATTATCATTAATCCTAATAGTTACTTTATTATCTTATAATATAAATTTATTAATGTATATATGAAATTATTATATAATCAAAACTTATTATAATTATATATTGATAATCTATATATATAATTTTATAATTTTTTTTTATACTGTATTAATAAACTTCATTTTATAACATTGATTAATACCTTAGTATTATTTTCAGAATTATTTTATCATATTTTTGAGAGAGAACCAATACATGTAATTTTATAAATTTACTAAATCTATCTTCGGACCTTTATTTATAAATTTACAAAAGAAATTTCTTCAGAAAATTATGTATTGAGATTTTCAGAATCTCTGATTTATGAAAATAAAAGTTCTGTACATTGCAAATCTCATTCATAGAACACAAAAATCATCATGAGGAATAATAAATTATTATATTATAATTGATCGTGAGTATTGATGATGAACTTTATGATATATTTCTAATATCAGACAACACGCTTAACTTGTCCTCAGTTCTTATACTAATATAAAGCGTATTTCTAACATAATTCTCAAATTCTCCATCAAAAAGGACCTTTAAATAAGCACTTTGCATTATAAAGGAAGAAAACTGCAAAAAATGAATTGATTCTGAATTCAACACGAAAAATATAAACCAATATTGATTGTTTTTCTTCTATTCATTGTGATTTCATTCATAGTGAAAATATTTTTGATAAATTGAATTTGATACTGAAACTGAAAGAAATGAAACCAGTGGAATTATTCCTTACCTCAGAGATTCTTCAAGGGCAAAGTATGATAGAAGTGCTTGTTAACAGTATTCTAAATACCTCGATTAAGTTTTATAAAATATGAAAAAGTAATATACCAATGCCGTTTTATTTCTTTTTGCTATTTACGCTTAATGTATAACTAATTCTCTCTATCGATCACCTAAATTAAATTTGTTTTTAACTCTATTATACTGTCTATTGTCTGTATAAACGTGTATTTGATAACTAATATTCACATTTTTAATTTGTGATCTGCATATAAAGTAAAGAATATCACTATTCTGATTTGGGATGCTGATCATATATAAATATAGAAATTAGTCATAATTCATCTTTTTTAGACCAAACTGAGGCCACCAATTTGTATGACCTGAGTGTCATATTTTACATACTAATAATAAAACACTATATGAACAAATTTCTTGCATTTTCGTACTAAATTATAAATAAAAAAAAACTTTTACTTGCTGGGTTGTCAGATTCCTGAAATAAATAAAATTCACAATTTCAATAATTTTTATATAACTTGACAAAAAACTTCAAAAAAAAACATTATTTTATTATTAAAAGCAATTTCAAATTTATTTGTTTATTAAAATCTTTATTTTCTAAAACCTGTCAACTAGTGCTAAAGCTTGCTGGCTTTCAATTTATGATGAGCTTATGCATATCTAGCAATCTAATTACTAATTGTGAAAACTTTTGGAATTTCTTCTTCTTCTAAAACTTCTTCTTCTCCTAAATCTTTTAATTCATTATGCATCTCTTGAGCTGTATACTTTTCACTTTTATTTATGTTTCTGGCCAAAAAATATGCTTCAAAATATGAAATACATTTTTGCTTATTTGTTTACCTACCAAATTTCTGATTTTCTTTCAAGGCCCATCCACTTGATAATGCAAAATCTAATGTATTATTCAAAGTTTACCTTGAACCTAAATCAGTATCAATATTTTAATATCTAGTACATCTATTATTTACCTAAAAAAAAAGAAAATTATTTTTGAGATAATATAATTACAATTTTATGGATTTTATGATAAGAAATGATTTACCTGTATTTTGTTATAATATTTTATCGTTCAATTTATTTTGTAAAATTTTTGCTAATACAACTCTATTGTTGCTTATATCTATGTTAATGCCATATCCTTCCAATTGTTTTTTCAATTCTTCAATAGTAAGGCGATTTGTATTGATTTCTAATATAAAAGAATTATAAAAAAATCACAAAAAAATCAATTTTCAAAAATCTAGATCAATTTATTACATACTTGATTTATGAGGAAGCAGTGTGTTCCAATTGGAAGTTGAAATTGAGTGATCTGAAACTTGTAGATTAGATTTTTCAAGAGGTTTTTTTTCAAATTGTGTTATCTTAGCTGGCTCAAAATTTTTCCATATTCCAATATTAGGTATAGCACGAATCTGAATAAATCCTGCATATTCACCTTCTATTGGTTAGGACCACTTATATCAATTAGAATTTCCAGGTATTGAATTTTTCTTTTTTCGTTCTGATTCTACAAATTATAGCAATTATTTTCTAGTATTATTACATAATTTTATAATTGTATACTTATATACTTCTTTTTCTTTCTGGTTCCAAATGTGCTATTGAAGTACCACAAATCCCTTGAATAGTATTTTCTATATCTACACTTTTATTGATATTAAAACCTAATCGAATATGTCAATTTATTACATGTGATATCTGTAACCAATGATTCAATAAATAATAATAGTGATTTCCTAAATGATTTGAACAACCAATATACACTTGGGTGTGATGAGAATCTATAGAAGTTTTAGTTTCTCCTACTTCTAAAAAAACCCATTTTTTTACTGTAATATTATACCATTCATTCCAATGTCCTAAAATTAGCATTAGGTTTACATTATGATAATGTGATCCATTATCTGAAAGAAAAGTAATCCAATCTGGTTTGACTTCAAGTGATTCAATAACTGCATGTAGTGAAGAGGCTGTAAACTATGCATCCTGTCATGTATCATTTGACCAGTGATCAAATGCTTGAATATCCAATTGATGACTTTCAGATTTTGTATATATACAAGAATTGAATGTAACGCCCAACCTTTTTTTTCAAAAAAGCACTTTTTGTTTCTCTTGCATTTTTAGGTAAAATTTTCATCTTATAATCGACTATTATTATAGCTCCTTTTTCATCTAAATCTAATAAATTTGCGTTAAATTAAGAATTTAAAAATATTTTACGTGTCTAATGACTCAAATAATAGAAAATTTGATCTTGTAATTCACAAATTTTCTTATGAATATTGTCTAGAGTGTTTTTTTTCAATATCAACAAAGAATTGAAAAAGTGCATCACAATCTGAATATGTGTGAGTATATTATTCATTATATGTATCAAAAGCAAAAAAAAGACAATGATTTATATATGGATTATGTGCTGTTATGCCATCAGAATTTACAGTCAAATGTAATTCATATTCTCTTTTCAAATAACGTTTTAATTTCTCTCTTTGAACTAATAATTGATTCTAAAAAAAAATATCAGAAATTAATATTCATATAAATATTATCATTTTTTACTAATTATAGGAATGAAAAATATTACCTGGATATGAAGATTACTAACATGATTCTGAATAAGCTTGGTGAGTTCATCAAATATTTTGTAACCATATGTGTTGCATATTGAACACAAACTACTAAGATTCTTACGATAAATATATCTGTTACCCTGCAGATGTTTATAAAAAGTTATTCACTTTATTCTATTTGGATACTTTTCGTGAAACTTTTTCACAGTACTTGTTTTGTATTTTTGAGGTAATAAACTGGTTTTTACGTAATAGAATCTGTTTTGTATGAATTCATTATTACATTAGTTTTATCAGAAAAGAATTGTTCTAAATTTTCTTTTTTTTCCTGTTCTAATTTGTCTTTAGTAACAATAGGTTTTTGTGCTTGAGATGCATCCAGTCCATTAATACATGCATATTAGTGAGCTCTTGATACTGTATTCGCAGCTACCTATAAGATTATATTTTTTTATTAATTCAATGATTTTTGAGTTAATATTGTAATATATACTAACCCCTAATTTTAATTTGAGTTTTTGATAGGTAAATTTTGTAGCAATAATTGAAAGAATTTGTCTTTGACCATTTGGACCTCTATTTGTATTTTTCAATACATCACGAATGCTTGCCAAAATGTAAGAGATTGATTTTTTTGATAATTTGGATTTTGTTGAAGGAATTCTGATTTGTAAAGTATTTGTAATGTTGTAAGATCTTTTTGTGCATTATGTGATTTCATTCAAAATTCAAACTAAATCAAAAAAATTATTTGTCAAATAATAAAATAATAAGTTAATTCAATTTCAGGCTTTTTTGAATAATTACTAACTTTTAGATTCTCCTTTTTTGAAAGGAGTGATATTAATACATCCTGCACTTCGAACAAATGCTCTCCAAGCACACTATTCTCGATCATTAATTTCATAATCAGATGGATATAAATCTAAAATAGCTTTCTATAATTCTAAAATATTACTCTTCTGATTTAACCATTTATCAAATAAATCACACCATCTGATCTCATATGGAATTCTTCTTTTCAAGTGATATTTATAAAGATTTTCTAATACTCCCTCTAAAGTCCAATCTGATACCATGCAAGAAGGAATTTGTGCTTGTTGAATACAAATTTGTGTATATGGATTTTCTAATCCAAAAATATTTTTTCCAGAATAATTTAAAAACCTGCCAATACATAACCAAACTTCATCAGGATCAATAGCATTATAAGTCCTTATCAAAGTACCATTAGTATATATTTGAATTACACATTCCTCATCTTCTATTTCTTGAATAAAAGCAGATTGTAATTGGATTGAAAAACGAACCTATATCCTTCTCCTGCATAGTTCCATTCCGGTTTTTTTTGATTTTCCCATTCCCAACACAATTAGGTATGTTCAATTTTCCAAGACTAATCATATATGGGCGAAATATAATATCACTAAGTAGTTGTTGTATAATATTTGAATTATCAAAGCCCATAACTTGTGGACCAGGAAACTTCGCATTTGAACGGAAAACTTTTTCATAGCAAGTATTAATAGCTTCTGTTGGTGAACTACATATACCTGACCGATTTTCTTCAGAAAAACACAAAATCCTGGGGAATTTGGATGTTTAGTGTCTTTTACAACTGTAACTATGAAGTCACATTTGTTCAAAATCGTATGAATTTTCATTTCTAAACGAATCGAAAGGAAAAAAGTATGCGTAGGATTTTTATTTATAGGTCGCACAAGCCACCAACTATGACAAAATGGACCATAATGTAAGTTTTCTACAATCTACGGGGGATAGCTAGTACTTAGTCTAGATTTATTTGATTTACTTTGTATTTCTTTTGTATAAATTTAATAAAGTTACTGGCAGTGCCACATCGTTAAAAAAAAAAAAAAAAAGATTTCTACAATTTTACCTACAGAAATAAGTGTTGTAGTGTATTCTTTGCTTTTACTCATATGTTTTGATTTAAAAAAAGAAGTTGGGTACGTAAAAAACGCGAGATTCTAAAAAACGCAAAATTACATAGACGTATTATCCCCACATTTTATATATGTCGATCACTACTTTATAAACGGATCACGAATTAAGCGTTAAATAAGTCTTTTATATTTTCTCTATTGCGAGAAGAAATTCTTGCGCAAACTGTCATGTTTTTATTAGGGGATACAGTAATTACGTGGGATAAATTATTCTTTAAATAATCCAAATGCTTCAAAGAAAATGTCATGTGGAAGTTTGATTTTAATAAAAACCAAAAAACAGGGGCAGTTCAGAAAGCGTTGACGTTAAGGGAGTATAATGAGTGTACTATGCCATGCCTCTATGAGATTCGTTGATGATTCTGGAAAGTGGGTAGGAACTTTGATACTATTTATTATACGATTCGGAAAAAGAACGACGACGAGGAAAATTTTCATCCTGCTAAGAGAATAATGTTGATGAAAAGATAAACTAATGGTTTTTTTATTTTGTTTGCAATTTTCAGAGATTTCACCGAATTTCAATTGCGTTTAAGCACTATATCTGTTGATTATTTAAACTGTTACACGCGAAGGACAACTGTATTTACAGTGGTCAACGAAAATGACATTTACAAATTATATCAAGAACTTATTTTATTTATAGAAATGGTTTTTTGTCAACATATGACCAAACACGGTTCCTTAAAGAAGTAAAGGGTAGGGTGTGGTAAGGAATAATTCGAATTATAAAGTGTTTAAATCGAGACGAGACTAAATAGCAAGTCATATTATACTAATACATAAAATAATTAAACGCTCAACAATAATATAGACATGCTTTTTTTTTTTTTTTTATAATAAAAAGATGAATTTAAAATATATTATGAATAATATACATGTGTATATATAGTACATGTATATTATTTCCTTTGATTATTTCGGTTCCTTAAATTTTAGGTGTAATTTTTCGATTCCAATATCTTAACTATATAAAAATTTCCTTAGCCTAACACAAGCTCTCCGAGGAGTACCATTTTGAAAAAAAAAGGATTCAAAAATTTCTACACGGAATAATTTTCTATCAATTTATTACCAATTTAAAAAACTATTCAAAAGTATACTAGCATTTCCAAAGGTAAAAACGTAAATAAAATACCATTAAAGGATAGCAATACAATAAATAAGATACAAAAAAAGCAATTCTTGTGACAAAATCGGGCCGAAACTAAATACAAAACTTAAACAACAATTAAAAAATTGAAGAAAGGGAAGGATTGCAGGCTAGAAAGAAGTTTGTGCGTTAGTTCAGATCAAAAAAAAAAAATCTCAAATACTTCAATCAATTATAAATTCAGTTCTTAAACAGCAACAAATCAAGGCAAGCACTGCCATTAGGAAATTTCTTTATCTTGAAACAAACATCCAAAAGGTTAATATAAATATTATATTAATAACTAATTATTTATTAAATAAATATTAAATATATGTAAAGAACTTATAAAACAGATTTAAAATACAAATCATTATTTCCCTTCAAAGAAAAATCTGTAATTTCTGTAATTATATTATTCTTGATTTGATTAATCTCCTGTTGAGTAAATTCAAGACATTTATTCAAATAATTTTCTACAGATCCATAGATATCCACAAATTCATGTAATGTTAATATCATTGATTCATATCTAAAAATTTAACAGTATGTCAAGGTGAATTCGAATTTCATAAAAATTTTTTTTTTGCAACATTGGTATATGTAAAATACTTACTTCGCACCCATCATTCTTTTAATTTGATCCAAAGTAAAAAAACCTTTACAAATCTCGTAATAATCTTTAATCACAACCTCACGTTCTACGAAATATCGATAATTTGCCATGATTAAAATTAATTCAACAAACCAAATGGAGTTATTTTCTCTTTTTTTTGTTACTTACGAGAATTTCTACCAGTAATTTCATATTCTCTAGCAATAATATCGTCATTAACGCCACATAATTTTAATACCAACATACAAAATATACCATTTCCATCATTACCAGTACATTGAATAATAAATGGCTTTTTTGGATGACTTAATATATGCTGAAATACTGCTTTGTAAGCTGACCTGCCTTCATTCAACATAATCATATACGCTATAAAAATATATTTATATATATTTAGAAATTAATACAGCTGTAAGTTAATTATTTAATATATGAATTATATAGTATACCTTTGGAATGACCTTCATAATCTTGATCATATAATGCCCACTTCTCAAATAACGCTTCTTGAGAGTCAACAGCCTTAAAAACTGGAACATGTATTCTATTAACTCCTGGTATGTCTCTATATTACATTAAAATTAATTATATTTTTTAAATCAAATATTTTTATAAATCACATAGATACTTACACAAGACCAATTGCTTGAACTTCAACATTTGATCGAAAATCAAACACATCTTGTAAGTTAAGCAAACGTAAAGTATTGATTCCCTTTTCAGTGATTCTAGTTAAACTATCAAAAAAAAAAAAAAAAATGGGTTAGAACAAATAAAAAATTGTCTTCGATTCAAAATTAATACAAATTTTTCTTACTCTCCGCTTCTAAAAATATATCTTTTCCGAAAATAACACTGCTTCAAGCTCCCGCCATTAATTTTGCAAGGATAACCACCCAAATCTCTAAAGTTCATCACACCATCAACATCCAGATATCGTGGTATTCTAGTCATAAATCTATTTCTTTCAAGAAATCTTTTAGATTGGAATTCATTTGAAAAATATTCTTTTATTAACGAAATTAATTCATTAGAGTGATTTGTATATGCGTGATTTGCGCCCATGATGATTTTTAATGTATTGTTGGGAATTATGTTTTTGTACGTTGCTGCATCATCCGTTGGTGTGAACTATACATATTAGTTGTGCAATAGATCAGTATAGAATCAGAACCTGTATTTCTTACTCGTAATAAAATTTACTTTTATCTTACTTCGTCATCTGATCAATGAATTATCAATACTGATGTAGATTCCGGCAAATTATGTACTATAAAAACAAAAACGTTTAATTTATTATAATATAAAAAAATAACACCCTTCCATTTTCTCCTTCAAAAACACTCACCAAAAGACATATCGATAGAAATAAAGTTCAAAAAACTATCATAAGTTGTCATAATTCTCTTAATCTGACCATCAAATTTATGTTCATCAATCTTGAAACCATCATTTTTAAATTTTTTCATATACTCTTTTGGGTAAAAATTTAATAAACTATTAAAATAATATCTTGCTGATATTGCTACTAGGTGCGGTATGTTTCGATTTAATTTTGTTGCATATTGATATGTTGCAATATTTCCTATTCGAATGAAAGAATTGCTTTTAATATTTTTTTTTTTTTTTTTTTTTTTTTTTTTTAAATAAAATAGAATAAAAATAAGTCGAGAAGGCAAGGTAAAAAAAAAACCTGGATTAAAAAGATACGAACCTAAGGAGTGACTTATGATGGCGTATAATTGATATCCGTACTCATTTTCTAAATATTTTACCACTGTATCAATATCTTCAATTTCATCCTAACATAATGGTTGGTTAAATGTCAAAGTTTTCATTAATGAATCTAGCAACGTTATTCACGTAAAATGCGAAAAAAAAGTTTTTTTATTTAAATTTTACCTTGGCATTACCATAATCGATAGAAATAAAATCACTTTCACCACTTCCTCGAAAATCAAAGCGATATGAATCGAATGGTAATTCTTTTGCTAATTCCGGTTGAAAACTGAAATTTTTATGTGCTATGATTCATTACGGCGCGTCGACCAAATTTTAAAGATAAAATTTCAAAGATTTTACTAGATAGATAGATACCTTGAGCTCCATGGCAAATAATTCCAACCTTTGCACCTTTCGTACTTTTATTTGGCGATTTACGCTCAAGTATACCAACAATGGTCTGTCCTTTCTCATTTTTAATAAATATTCTTTTCACAAATTCGTTATCCTTATGAGTACTCATTTTAATTCACAAATTCGTTACCCTTATGCGTCCACATTTTTTTTTAGGAGATAAAATTTTGTGGATCCATCCCTAAAAGGGTACAAATTTTCAATTAGGTTACGCGAAGATAATAAGTACGTCACACATATTTTTAAGGAAAATCTTCATTCATATGATATAGTTTTTTCTTATAAGATATTCGGATCTTTATCGAAACGACGAATTGCGAAGCCATGGGCGAAGTGACTCTGCCAAGAACATTGCGGTAACTAAGTAAGGGGATTTAGACAACTTGGCTTATTCCATTATCCATCCGGAAAATTGACTAAACCATAAAAAGCTGAATTAATTTTGATAACTCTCCCTAACTTTACTCCCTAATATCCACGTAAAAGGCTTAGTTCGGTGTCATATTTCTGACCAAGGTTAAAATCTTGAATAAATAAGAAAACACGAAAGTCCGTTGTAAACACAAATTATTTATAATGTAATCTTTAAAAATGAAATTCCTTATAAATATATATAAAAAAAAAAAAAAATTAGTATTTAGATAGTTAATTAATTTTGGAATTGAATCGAACTCCTTCTTACGGATGTCGCTTAAAATATATAATTTAATTATTTTTAATAATATATAAATATATATTTTTTTTACATAATTTTTTCCCTATTTTTTTTTACAAAAATTAAATATCCGAAAGGTAACTATTAATTCGATTCGATTACGTACAATGAGAAATTTTCTTTCAATTTTTTGATTCATTCTGTAATACTTTCCGATAAATTCATTTTGTTTTTAAATCGCATCTTCATTGATGAACAAAAAATAGGGGATTTTTTTTTGCCTCATTTTAACGAAAATCGTTTTTATCTTTTGAGTCGCCCATTCGTAAAAAATCATTCTTGAATTTTTTTTTTTTTTTTTTTTTTTTTTTAAAAAAAAAAAAAAAATAAGCAATGGCTCGAGCTCGATATACTTTAATGTTATTTCTAATAATAATACCCCAAATACTACTGTTACAAGTAAATTCCCTACAATTAAATCCGTCTCACGATAATGAATGGATTCATCGTATTTATAAACGAGATGCACAAGCACCAGAATTAGCGAAAATTCCACCAGTTAATAATAATTTAACTGGAACTGACCAGTTCAAATGTAACGGTGATGCAAGATTATGCAACCTAAGATACGATCAAGTGGTGAGCAAGAAAACGGTTTTCATTCTATAAAAAAAAAAAAAAAAAAAAAAAAAAAAGTTTGACTGATTCCGTTATTTAGACTTATCCTGGAACGCATAATAGCGCCTCGTATGATTTACGATTTGATTGTAATCAAACCATCAGGAATTGTTTGGATTCGGCAAGTACATGCAGCAAACAATTTGCACAATGTGTAGCAACGTATGGTATGCAATGTGATGCACAAACCAATACGTGCAAGCAATGGAATCCCTTATGGTTACATTGGATATGTGGTGGTTTTGATAAAGTGTGTAAATCTTCCAATGGTTTATGTGCAGCATGGAATGCCGTGTGTACTGAAAGTGGTAAAGTATGCAACCTTTGGGGTGATGCTTGTGAAACTCACGTGCCCAGTTGGGCCATCACTTGTTTTTGGGAAAATAATCCTGGTTATCCTGTTTCAAGGCAACTTAGGGATGGTGAGTTTTTTTCACAATTACTTTGAGTGGAAAAAAAAGGAAAATTAGGGGGTATTTTTTTTGAAATCCGTGTTAATTTCCTAATTTAAATCATTCAGGGATAAGATTGTTTGATTTTGATACGTGCCTGGTGAACGAAGAACGTGCCGTTTTTTGTCATGGGAGTGATTTAACAAGGGCGTTAGGATCAGAATTGGATCCAATATTTCAAACCATACTAGATTTTATGAACGAAAATCCTAATGAAGTTATAACGATAGAATTTGGTGATACGGACGGGGATCCCGCAAAGCTTGGTGCGTACATCCAAACAAAGTTGTCACAATATTTTATCAACGAGACGGGACATTCGATGATGTTTTCAAAGACGGACCCTGAGACTCCATGGCCCACGTTACGTGAGATGATAATGAATAATACTCGTCTAGTCGTTTTCTTTGGTAGATTGTATTTTAATATGCAAGAAAGGCAACCTTGGATACAAAATACTGGTTTCTGGTTTACTGATTCTTATACTTACACTTCTAATGCCTCGAACGCCCAAGTGCTCACGAAGAGCTTCTCCGATTGGTGTACTGCTTCTGATGTTATTATCTTGCAAGATCAAAATACTTTTGGTAAAGCCAAATGGCAAACAATTGATGGAACGTAAGTACCTTGATGCAAAAAAAAAGTTTTCGTATTTTAAAAAAAAAAGAATTAATGAATGAAATTTGTATTAACACCTCTTCCCTTCGTTCATAAATCACAGTATAGCATTAATATTATCCGAGATAAAGGATGATTTAAAACATGGAAGGCATCCAGGTAGTTTATGTTTGGATGAATTAGCATTATCAGTAAATTTTAATGTATTGGAATATATCGCAACATTATGTTATCCTAGATTTCCTTACCTTTTCAGAGTAAGGATTGATCATTATTGGCAAAGTAGTTTATTCACGATTGTTCAAAAGATAAATGAACGAAATATTCAAAGATTTTCAAACAACACACTCAATACCACTAATAATAATAGTTAGGTTACAATGATTACATTTCCCGTAAATTTTATATATTTATCATATATATATATAATTTCATCGTGTACATTTTTCTTGGAAGTCAGGAATTGTACATTAATTTTGTATAATTGACAAAAAAAAAAAATAGTAACAATAGTAAATAAAAATCTTTCCCTTTGTATCAATTAAAATTCTATTTTGTTCAGAAAAATGAAGTATGTAATGTTAACATAATATACATTTTCTTCTTATAATTTAAATAAAAAAAAAAAAAAAACCTTTTCTTTTAAATAAATCATTAAATATTATAATAATGATTTAAATAAGGTTAGTAATCTATTTGAAATTCTTCCAAAGATAAGGGTTTCCAAGAACCCTATTGTGTCTAATCAAGTTTACCCTCGGAAGCTGCATCAGCAAATCATCCGAACACAAAGCTCGACCTTTATATAAGAAAGGTCTAATATCTTGATGTTAATCTTTGATCTTTTGATATTCATCAACAAAATATTCTTTCCTATTTTCATTTAAAAAGCTACATACAAAGCGATAAAATATAATTTTAATCGGTCCTTAAATCAGAGTAAAATAAAAGATAAAACGTTCTACTTACTTTAGGAAACCTGTTAAGTGTTCTTTCAGGATGCCCAGTGAATCTTCCGCGAGATTCATACCTGAAATCAACTGTGGAAAGGATACTAAATGAAATAAACAAAAATCATCAGAATAAATTGTCTTCCAGAATTCAACTAAACCAAATCCCTAATTTTAATATAATTACCAAACAATCTTAACAGATGCTCCGCTCCATATATTTGAGAATTATGTAAGCGTTCAAATTTATACCGCATTTCTCGATATTGTTTCCTTTCCAAATGATACAACAAACGTGATCCCAAACATTTATTAAAGTAAAAAAGCACTCCAGTAATTATCTCGTCCGCAATTCCGTCGTCACTACAACAAAGAATGAATAAATTTTTTTTTTTTTCAAGAAATATCATTAATTCACATAAATGCTCACCTTTCTTGACCCCCCTTTGTCTTATTTCGATATATTCTATAGTGTTCTATAATGTCCGACACAGTAGGTTTGCGTGGCAAAGGTACAAACTAAATCAACAAAAGTCGATTCGTCGTTAGATCGTCATAAAAAAGAAAACTTTAAAAGGAGATTAATTACCAATGATGATTTATTAACGTTTTCCCAATCCTGTACCAATATCGCTCGAAGCGAATCAGGAACAGGAATACAAATCTTTGGTTTCTTGATACTTTCATCCTTTTGATTAAAAAAAATTGAGTTTAATCTACACCTTCAAGTTTACGTCACCTCAATGTCAATGACGCACACCTTATCTAATAAAGTATCCCTCCGTCTTTTCTTTCCTTTTTCAGTTGTAGTTTCTTGAACAGTTTTTTTAATCGTTGACCTCCCCTTTTTATTTAATTGTTCTTCGATTTGCTTTTGTTTAGCTAAATTCGTTTCATTAAATTTTAAAACTCGAGATTCTGCAACCCATTCATCCCATCTATGTAAAATGAAGAAAAAAAAAATTAATTAAGAAAAAAAAAAAAAAAAAAGCATTCATTATATATAATCTCACGTATTTTTCCATCCTTTGTAATGTATTAGATAATGTGGACCTGTTAAATTGGATTTTGGATGTTTATTTTCATAGTATTCAGAATCCAAGATCTAAAAAGAGAATAAAAATATCCGGTAGTGTGGTTGGAATCAAAGGGGAAAAATATATATATATATTTTTTTTATTCCCATATATTACGTACTTTTGCTTCGTAAATCATGGGCCCGTGATAACAAAGGATTTTTTCATTTTGTTGGTAAAGAAACTCTTTATTCTGTGCCATGTTTCATATGAAAAAAACGGTGTAATATATATAAACTGAATAAGAGAGAAGCCAATCCCTTAAATAAATTTTTTGATTTTTATATACCGCATATTACTATTTAAAGTTAATCCAAGAAATCCAAGAACATTCTAATGCTAAAAAGGGTAAATTAAAAAATGATCGATCAATAATAAAAAATAAAGTTAAATTAGTTGATTATGCATAAAATGATATAAATCTACAGTTTTTTATTTTTAATTATTATTATTTTTTTTTTTTTTCAGAAATTTCATGGAACCCCTTTTACATACGCCAATGAATCATCCATCTTCTTTTGTATAAATTCGTCTTGTTACGCATTGTCTTATCAAGAATTCACCATCCATATTTCTAATAATTTCTAAGCAGGCGGGCGTCGGCTTAAGTTCTGATGGGCTGTGTTTTTTTACCACCAGAAGTAATCATTTTTCCAAATCTAGTGAATTCATGCTTCAATGAAATGCCTAACTTAAAATGTAAAAAGTTTTAGCCGGCTAAGCCGCCTTTTGACAAATTCAACCAATTTTAATTAGGTGTCCTTTTTTTATATAATTTTTCGGGACTCGGATTTGGCATAACCGAAGTTGGAATTAGTTGGCCACAGGCTGAGTCGGCAAAGTCACACGTGGCGATCAAACTTTACTATTATAAAACGGGTTTTTTTTTGAAATTTTTTTTTTAAAAATTATTTTTAATCGACATTTTCAAATTCTCACCAATTTTCATTCTTAATCTTTAATCCTCGCCTGTAAATTTTTTTTTTAATTGCCCTTTCAATCAATGAATTCTTTCACATGTAACATTGGGCTCTCAGTGGATAAGGAATCACCGCCAAGTAATTCGACACTGGATTATTCGTCAACAGGTAAAAATCTAAACCAATCATTTCTTTAAGGGCATAATTCGATGCTAATTAGCTTTTTTTCTTAAAAAAAAAAAGAAAGTTTGATCAGTTCTAGCGATTTGGATAGTGAATCTAATGATTCCACAGAAGGCACCATCACAGAAATATCACCAAAAACTCGTGAATTCATGTATGAATCGGATTCATCAATTGGGACAACACAATCTCCCGGACATATGTACGAATCGGATACATCGACTGATACGGAGCAAGACATGCTGCAACAAAGTTTCGCATATGACGTAATGGATGATTCCGAAGAGAGTGAATACGATGAATTATTATCATTTCAACATGACGAAGTAAATTCAACTTTACATATTGTAGGAGAATCCTTTAGTCCGAATACCAAGATTGATTGTCATACTAGTAACAAAACGGTCGAAAAAAGCGCGAATACAGTTATTGTTTCCGATAAACCTTTGATTAGAAAGTCACTATTAGACATTGCATCATTATGCTCCCCCACAACAAATAGTACAGGCGGTCAACCAGAACAATCTTCTCATGATGATGAGGATGGGGATAATTCAAATCGCAAGCGTAAATATGAAAGTGTTCAAAAAGATCAATCACATGTTTGCTCTGAACCATCTTGTAAGAGAAGATTCACACAAACGGGTGATTTAAAGAGACATGAACGTATTCATACTGGCGTAAAACCATTTTCTTGTGAAGAGTGTGGACGAGGATTTTCTCGGGTAGATACTTTGAAGGAACATAAACGTACTCACACCGGTGAAAAGCCTTACACGTGCAATTATTGCCATAAAAGTTTTAGTAAATCTGGTAACTTGCGACAACATCAACGTACTCACACAGGAGAACGTCGTTACATTTGTCAGGAACCCGGATGTAATAAAAAATTTATGTATTCAGGAGATTTGAAAAGACACAACCGTTCCCATACGGGAGACAACCCTTACGAATGTAAATATCAAGATTGCAACAAAAAATTTGCAAGGATGGATACTTTAAAAACACATCAACGAGTTCATATCGCAAAAGAAAAATTGGCTTCTGAAGCCGCAAAAAAGGAACAAGAATTAAAAATGCATCAATTTATAAATACGGAAAATCGACCATTTGCATGTGCAGAGGAAGGTTGTGATAAAAGATTCATGCGTTCCGGAGATTTAAAAAGACATCAACGTGGGCATACTGGTGAAAGACCTTATCAATGTGATCACCCAGGATGCGCTATGAGATTTGGACGGATGGATACGCTAAAGTCACATAAACGTACTCATATTAGTAAGGAATCTATTTGTAATGAACCTGGATGTAATAAGAAATTCACAAAGAAAAGCAACCTTCGCTCCCACCAACTAATTCACGTTGGAGAAAAACGCTTTATCTGTAAAGAAGCGGGTTGTGGTAAGAAATTTATGCGTTCTGGTGATTTAAAGAGACACGTTCGTGGACATACTGGCGAGAAACCTTACGTTTGTGAAGAATCTGGGTGTAACAAAAAGTTTAGTCGTTTGGATACTTTAAGAACACATCAACGTACTCATATTGTGCCTAAAGAAATGTTTCATTAATGTTAAGAGGTAGAGACTTTTATGGATATTGAGATATCATTGAACATTAATAAAATAATATTAAAAAACAAAAATAATATCTATAAAATATAAAAAAAAATATATATATATATAAACGTTTATTTATATAACAATAATTCTTTTTAAAGTAAGTCGAACATAGGTAAATACATACCTTTTTTCACTTTAATATAATCTAGTGCAGATATAATTTTTTTTTTGTTTTACCCAAGAAGCGATGCTTTAAAATGTATTGTGTGTTTTGAACTAAGAAAACAATAAATTAACAATTTTAGCTGATAAAGATTAATTGTTGCTGAAATATCATCAGAGATAAACATGAAGAAGGCCAGAGCGAAAGTCTTGATGAATTGTCAAATATTCGTTAGAGATATCTGTTCATACGGAATCATGATCAGTAAAAGTTTGTTACAATTTATTATTCCTTGTTGGTATCTTATAATATGTGTAGCAATTATTTTAGGTAGATAGGATACTCCAACAAAATTTCGCGAGATGGAAGCTAATCTCTATCAATACCGCAGACTTTTAATTCATCGTGGTTTGCAGAATGAGCATGCTTTGCTTGGTATGCGAATATGGTCAGGTACTTCACCTTTACCAAGATACCAATTTGATACCAATACGATAAATATGCTTACTTTCTACACATTCTTGGAAAATACCAGTGTTCATTTCATAAAAGATCGTAAAAAAAAAAAACGATATGGTTTACACAAACAATGAACCTTTATGGTAATAATCGACACATAGTTTATTATTAAATATTTTGTTATATGGTGATAGAATTATTTCTAGCTTTGAATGTACATAAAGTTGCAGCCTATTTGCAAGAGTTTGCTTATAAATTTGTGTTTGTCTGAAGTGGTAACTTTCAAAGAATCCCAATCAAGATCCATGTTATTAAGAGACGTTAACAAATTCTGCAAAGCGCGTCCGAATCGAAAACTTTAAATTGAGTACAATTAGTACAAATGAAGTTCGCATAAACAATTCTTTGAAACGTTGCGTTGGTAACCTTCAATAAGGAGTCGCTATAATAATAGGGAAAATTAGATATTCTGACGTGGATCTACCAAAAGCCCTTGGACGTGAGGAAAACTTCGTAGATAATCAAATTTTAGTGTACTGAAAACTAATTTATTCGACATGTAAAGATGAAAACAACAAGTTCTCGATATCTATTTGAGGAGATTCTGTTTGTAACAATAAAGAAATGGCAACATTGAATCAAAAAATGTCGACTTTCACGAAGCATATGGGATCTGAAAACTTTTAATGAGCATTAAAACAAAATCAAGTAGTTATTTCCTTATAACCGGTTAATTAACTGGTTAACGAATATTTTAACTGGACAAAAAGATTTTAGACCGGTTCAAACTCATTTTTGATAGTATCCAAAAATGGTATTGAAAATAATAAAGTCTTTATAAATATGTTATTTTGCTATTTGCGTCATAATATTTCATCTTTACCTTATAAAAACTTGCCGTAGAAAATGTTTTTTTATTTATCATAGAATACATGAGATTTTTAACTTGAGAATCCAACTTCTTATTTTAAAATGACTTCCTATACTTTAATTCATCTCTAAAAAAAAAAAAAAAAAGGATAAAAATAAGAATGTCTAAATTTTTTTCATACTGTAATCAAATAAAAGAATAATTCATAATCTTACATTAAAAATGCTTAATAAAAAAAAATGTAACTGGTGGAATTAATCATCTAGGTATACTATTTATTGTAAATAAATATGGATTTTTTGAAGTTCTTGGTGATATATTAATAAAATGGTAGGCCTTTTATATTGTTTGTGAAAGGATCTTTGCAATAGAAAGGGGAAAACAGCCGGAAAAAATCAATTTTTACTTTTATATGACAAATATGATTTTTAGCTCAAAATATGGAACCTTTGCAATAGAAAAGGGGGAAACAGTTAGAAAAAATAAAAATCGAGTTAATGTTAAATCTGAACATAAGTGATATAACAGGTTAGTTAATTTATAAAATTAAATAAATTAATATTATATTATTTTATTATTAATTATTATTTATAATTAATTAGTAATAGAT
>CAJVPQ010001070.1:0-20592 GCA_910591825.1 Funneliformis caledonium
GGGACAAATATATATTCATTTATTCTAAAAAAATTATTAACATAAATAAATAAATGTAAACGATTTTTTAAATCGTTTGGAAACCTGTGATCACCCTCTGTAGGACAGTTCGTCAATATCTTAATAAAATTTTGGTAAGTTTTGAACTATTTAAAAATTCTGCTTTAAAAAGATCTTCCTTATTTTGATAATTTAACCATTCATCTACAAATGCATTATTATTTTTATCTGAATATAATATACAAAATAATGTATAGGTATTTTCTTGAATTTGTAATAATTTTATTGAATTAATTCTTTCAATATGATAATATAGATACAAAAATTAAGTGATGAGAAAATTGGATTATAAATTTTTCTTCATCAATTATTAATCTCATTATCCATTAAAGTTTTAAATTCTTTTTTACTAAGAGGTAATTTGTTAATAATTTCTCTTAATCATATTTATGTAATTACAACTTGTTCAAGAGTAGCTTGTTTAGATTTCAAAATTATAATAATATGATCATAGGCTTTAATAAATCATAAAATATCATAAACTTTTTCCAAAATTCAAGATTTTCTATAATATTAATTATAAGATGATTATCTGTTCTTCTGTTTGTAATTAAAAGATTAGGATGAGTAATAGCTATAATCTATTAAAGAAAATAAGAAATTAGTAAAATTTAAAATTATAAAATGATTAACTATTTATTTTACTTACTTTTATAATATCTTAAAATGATAAAATAGTTTTTGCAACCTTAGAAAAAGTTATCCAACATGTAATACAAGGATACTGAGATGTCAAATTTAAATTCTATGATAATTCTCGCAATTTTACTAAGACTAAATTTGAATTTTGAAAATGATTAATAATTATTAAAAACATTTAATAATAAATTTAAAAATAAGTGAACTTATAATCTTTTTGATGAGCAAATTTGTTTGATGAGCTATATAAGATACAGTAAGAACTTTTTTGCTTATTTCTAAATCCTTATTTTCAAAAGTATAATATTTAATTAAATTTTCAAATATTAGTAAAATTTAAATGTAACAATAACTTACTTCACATATAAAATATTGTGCTTTAGCCATATCTGGTCCATTATCAGATACAAATCCTATTCATTTGTCAGTTCCAAACTCTATTCTAACTTTTTTATATGTTTTAAATATAATATCTCTGGTATGATAAATATTTGAGAAGTTTTCTATTTTCTAAATTTAACTTTGACACTTTTCATTTGTAAGAATAAAATTAACTATGCTTTGTTTAAATACATTTGTCTATCCATCTTTAGATAAAGTTTAAAACTTAGCTTCTGTAGCAAATTTCTCTATTTCATTTTTTATTTTTTCATGAATTTAATCTAAAACTTCTGTACTAATCCATTTTCATAATGGTAAATTATATGAAGGTTGTAATATCTTAAATAATTTGTTAACTTCAGGATCTTTTACAAAAGAAAAAGAAACATTTGCTGAAAGTAATGCATATAATAATTGGTGATGTATTGCTACTGCTTCATTTGTAAGCATATTCTTATCTACAAAAAATTCTATAGATTTTTATATGCTGTGGACTTCTGATTCATTTTCATCTACATTAGATAAAAAAAATATTATATTTCATTTATTATTAGAGAAATCAATAATAATATTTTAAATTAAATAATTTATTACCATCATCACTTGAATCAGCAGTTTCAACACAAAAACATTTATATTTATTATTATTATTTTTTTTATTATTTGTATTATTCAAATTACATAAAGTATTACAAATTTTTTTCACTAATTTTAATGCATTCTTTAAGATGTTTTAACATATTAGCAGGAACACCACCCATTTTTTTAGAACAATACTTATATGTTGCTTCATGATGAGAACTATTAAGCAATAGACCTTTGGTAAAATAAAACCAAATTAAACCCTTTTTTCTACCTTATTTTTTTAGTAGCATTATTGATATAATCTGAGATTATCAAAAATTTTGTTATACGCGAAAATTAAAAAAAAAATGACAGAGTGATCAATCATATGATTTATCTTAATCAATCATATTAATTAACAATTATTAACCACTTATTAATTACTTATTAATACTTATTAACTTACATAAATTAAAAAAGCAAGATATGCAATTTAATTAATAACTACTTATTAATTATTTATTAATTAAAATTAATATTTAAGAATTTAAAAAATCATATCATTAATCATGTGATTACATATTTTATATTGTTTAAAGTAATAATTAATGATGATGAAAACATAAAAATCTTTTATGTAACAATAAAAAAATCAGTAAAAATCTATTCTTAAATATCTATTAAAGCATTTTGACAAAAATAATTTTACTAATCATATATATTTACATATTTATTCAACTAGCTTTTTCAATATTTTTATAGAAATATGAAAACTCAGTAACAATAATTACAGAAGAAACTTACTAGACCTTGTATTATTTACAGAGTAGAAAAGTCTAAAACTAAGTTTAAAAGATTTACAAAAGATGCTAAACACAAAGTCATATAGTATAAAATATTAAATCTTATCTAAGAATTAAATTTTGCCATAAACATTACATGAGCTATATTGTTAATGGTAATATTAAATTTACTAAAAGTATAATATGTTCAAAAAAATGATAGGAATCTGATCAGATACTAGAGAGAATTAGTTCTGATTATACATGAAATTGAAATTAAAGTTCAAAAGTCGAAATATTTTGACTTTAAGATTATGATTAAAATTAAAAGTCAAAATTAATTATAAGAGTCAAATTATATTACGAGGGTCAAAATTAATTGTGAGGATCAAAATATATTATGAGGGTCAAAATACATTACGAGAATCAAAATCACAACAGTCAAAATATCGATTACATCTTAATATAAAAATCATTTACAAATATAGAAATCAATATTATACAACAAATTTCTGTGTAATAATGAAAATTAGCAAAAACAATTTTTTGTGAAATATGTATTACTAAAAAGAAAATGATCTGCATAACCGCATAATATGTGATATAAATGGTGATGAAGATTTCCCTAGTGTAATCATTAAAAAAACACTGGTACGTGATATTTTATGACACATCAGTCACATAATCTCATCACTTATATTTTATGTTTATTAATTTTATATTCTAAATATGTAATATTATCAAAACCTGTATTCAAATATTAGTATTATCTTGCTCTTATTCAAAATATTGCAAAAAGTTTTGAAAAGCAACTTTATACTTGTTTTTAGTAATATACTTAAAATAAATTTATTTTGCTATTTATTTTACATTTTTAAGTGTAATTTTAAGACATGTATATTATTATAATTTGAATATGTATATATTATCATATTGATAGTTTTTTTAGATGTATTCTCAAGAGTAAAATAGCAATATTAATAAGTTGCAAATATGTTCTGATTGTTATAAAAGTTTATCTATTGAACTTTATCTTCATGATAAAACTAGTAATCAATTTTGTACTTGCATTTACTGTCATACAAAATAACTAAAAAAATTAAAACGCAGCCTACAAGAAACTGAAGATAATAGTAATTTAGATAATACTAATCCTGTAACACAATTTCTTAATTTTGATGAATTTTTTGACTTTTATTCAGAACAACTAAAAGAATTTGCTAAAAATAAAGAAAATGAAGAAAATATGAAGTTAAATATGGTTTGTATTATTAATTCTTTTTTATTTGATGAATTATCAGAAGAAACTGCTAGTCAAATTATAACGCAAATTTCAGATATAGATAAATATTCTTGAAAGTAAGCAATTATCAAATTTTGCATTAATAAAAATACTAAATCTATTAATACAGTACTAACTATTTAATACTTTTATTACTAGTTTCTATAAAAAATATGAACATCAAAAGCAGAATTCTATATCTTTTTAGTATTTTTATTTTTAGCGAACAAATCTCAAAAAAAAATCACATAAATATGCAGATCTTAATCGTTAATGTGATATACCATCAAGAGAAAATTCAAGTGCAATGGAATACTTAAATTACTATTGATATAGTAGCTAGCATCTTTCAAATTCATTTAATTCATGAGCATTTTCACCCTTCTCCTTTAAATAATTCTGTACCAGATTATGTTAAAGATTTTATTAAAGAAAATATCAATCTTTTACCTTAAGAAATTTATACTAAACTGGTTTCTAATAGAATAGATTTATCAATCTGTCAAAAACAAATATATTTTTGATGGTCAAAATTTATGACTAATCATTATAAATGTAATGAAAATACATTTATTTTAGCAAAAAAATGGTTTGAAGAATATAATTTTAAGATTATATTTTTCTCAAAATCTCTAATAAAAGTCATTAGTTTTATGATAGGTATTAAGAAGATAATTGAAAAAAATAAAATTTCACTGTATGAGTGTAGGATCGATGCTACATGTAAGTATTAATTTATAATTAATAAATCTAATAGAATTTGTTAGTAATTATTAAAGTTTTTTATTATTTTATCATTATTTATTTAGATAATATGAATAATTTGAAATTTGAGCTTTATGATTTTTATGCAGAAGTTCACAGTACTGGATTTCTACTTGCTTATTTATTTCTTGAAAATAATGGAAACTACAGTAGGTTAATAAGAACAGATACTACAGTCTTATTAATAGAAATTAGACTTCGCAAATATATGAAGCCAGAATTTTTTCTAACAGATAAGAATTTTGCCCAGATTTCTGCTATATAACGTGTATAGTTAAGTATAAAAATTCAATTATGCTGGTAGTATATGCAACATGCAATTAAACAAAATTAAAGGATTCCAAAAAGGCTCAACAAATTATATATAATTCACTTATTGCATATAAAAATTTTCTTTTATTGAAACAACATTTGTACTAACAATAGAAATAAAGTCAGAAAAGATTTATTCTAAAGAATTGCATAAAGAAGTATAGAAAATCATACATTGATATTTACATTAGCATTTATTGATATCAAATTTAATCAGAAAGTATTTAACAAGTATTCAAATATGGGAACAAGTTATAAAGGAAATTTATGAATTTTATAAATAGCATTCATTAATACATCTTTGAGTATATTTATGGAAAGAGTGATATGATGATTATTGGGAATTATGAGCATAATCAGCCTATAAAAATATTTTAATCCTTAAGATGACAATGTTTATTGAAAGACACTGAAAAGCTTTAAAGAGGGATTTTCTATATAAATTCTTTTATCCTTATCTTGATCTTGTTACTTACATTATCTTATTAAAAATAATACCATTTTAAGAATGAAAATTTCAGCAAATACTGGTTAAACAGAAAATCTAGATTGGAAAAAACAGTTTAAAGCTGAGTGGAAATTACTAAATAAACGTAATGTTGAAAATACTTATACGACAAATATTTAAAATTGAGTTTGTAGCTATTCTTATTTTTAACAAATCAGTTTATAATCTGCAAGCATTTAAATCAGATAAAAGGGTAGTAGATATAGAATTTTTCATAAAATTTAGAGAAATCATAATTATCCATTTATATAGGAAAGTAATCAAAATATTTCTTATGAAACAAGTTCTATTGTGAGGACTACAGTAATTCCTGAAACTAGAAGTACTGATTTAACTTAAAAAAGTTAAAAGGATAATATTATTATTTATGACTGACTTATTAATATAATAAAAAAAGTCTTGGGATTTTTAAAGAAATATAAGGAAGCTAAAAATTCTCAATAGATTAAAGGAGTGGAACAAAATTTTTTGTTAATTAAAAATATTGTTTAAGAAATTAGAATATATCAGTATTGATATATAATGCCATTAACGTAGAAAGATCATTCCAAAAACATAAGATTTTTGAATGAAAGGTCAGTAATTTATTTATTTTGTTTATGAAATTTATATTATTCATTTTATAGTATATACTTATATATATTATTATATTTATAATATTAATAAAGGATATAAAATGACGGAAGTTTGCAATAAAAATTAAATGGAAAAAGAGTAGTAGCAGTAAAGAAATAAATAGAAATAGCAATATAGTATTGTAGAATAGAATTTAATTTTATTAAAATAAGTTGTATAGAAATTAACAAATTCTTACTTTGGTGTATATGGATTTTAATGTAAAATTATATCAAATTATATTTATAAAGTTTTTGTTTTTTATTTTCTATCACAAATTTTTGTTATAATATACTTAGAATTTTTCGATGATTAAAATTTTATAAATGATTGGTCAATAGTTTATCTAATCAAATTTTTAGCATCACAAAATATCACATACTAGTGATTTTTTGGTAGTTATGCTGAGAAAGTTAGTGATAAATAAGAAGGCATGATTTTTTGTAAAGGGGTAATTAACTTTCATCACATCTTGCTATATCTAGTTAGTTTCTTACTAATTAATCCAGTAAAATCTATTGATTTTGCTTTATTAATTCATTTGTTTTGCTTAATTCTAGTAAAATTCAACTGTTTCGTCTCTATTATATTATTTCAGCCTGAATTAAATGATCAATATTAAAATTTCCTTTTTAGGATTTTTGTGACATCTCAGAGTAACATTTATTTCAATTTTCACAAGGATGAAATTCTCTTTTTGAATTTGTATAATGTCACTTGATCATAATTCTGGTTGGCTTTATATATTTTACAATTGATTTTGACTCTCATAATTAATTTTGACTCTCGTAATGTAATTCGACCTTCATAATTAATTTTAACTTTTTAAATTTTTTAATAAATAGTCAAAATCAATTCAATCCTTATAATCATTTCGACTATTTTAATTTCAATTTTATGTATAGTTCTAATGAGGCTGAAAAATTTAAGCTGATAACAAAAGATTTTAACTCAACATCAAAGGTAAGTAGTAAAATAGAGGTTAACGAAAATTATTTTATTAATAGCATTAAATTTATGGCTCAGATATTTTATGAGAGAAAAAGAAAGAAAAGTAATTACTGATCTATGATTGAAAATTACTTCGTAAAGATATGGAGTCTAAAGATAATGGTCTTAAAGCATTCTTCAATATTCTTAAGAAGTTGATAAATTTAAGTAGCAGAAGTCTCATAGATCATACAATATTGCAACAATAAAAAAGTATCTCTTTCTTATGCTACTTTCTTGCAAGAATCAGAAATAAACACATTAGTACAATGAAAAAATGACATTACAATATTTTTGGATAAATTCAAAACTTCTAATTAAACTATTGATATATTAGCTAACATGTAATTAAGTTTTATGTCAAGAGAGAATCAATGTGAGAAAAATATTATATCTTCTATTTACAGAAATGATGTTACAAAGAACTTTTAAGGTATCAAAATAATGTGATAGTTGCCAATATTGATTGTTTAAAGCGTAAGCATAGGACACTTCCATTCTACTGCAAACTATACATGTGGTATCTGTTCGCACATGTGTTTAATGAAATTGCTTGATCTTTGTATAACAAATTAATGCATTATTTTTATTTAGATCTGCTGTTTATTTTTCGTCTGAGTGAATGAAACTATAGTAAAATGATACGTTATGCTTAATTTTCTTGTTGTAATATTATAAGTAATTGTAAATTTTCGATCGCTGTGTTGTTATTTTCATTAATTAATCGCTTATAAAAACTGTAAATATGAATGGAGTCTGATCGCTTCATGATATATTGCAAAACTGAAAAAAAATATAGCGAATACTATAGTTTAAACATTATATGTATTTTGTAAAAATAATACGTTATATTGATTAAAAATAAAAAATAATTAATTAATTATTTGTAATGTATGAATTTTTCTCATTATAATATTACAAATAATCGTAAATTTTGATCGTGTTGTTATTTTCATTGATTAATTGCTTATAAAAATCGTAAATGCAAATGGATATCTGATCACTTCTTGATAAACTGCAAAAATGAAAAAACAGAGCAAATAAAACTATAGTTTAAATATTTTATGTATTTTGTAAAAATAATACATTATATTTGATTAAAAATAAAAAATAACTAATTAATTATTTGTAATGTGTGAATTTTTCTTATTGTAATATTACAAATAATTGTAAATTTCTATCATATTGTTATTTTCATTGATTAATTGCTTATAAAAATCATAAATGAGAATGGATGTCTGACCGCTTCATGATACACTGCGAAAATGAAAAAATAGAGCGGATAAAAATACTGAGCAACGTGAAATTCAAAATGCATATGATAAAGAGAATAAACGTATAAAAGAGCATCTGAAACTGCAGAACAGCGTGAATTATGATTGAAAAAGAGACGTGAAAGTCATCATAAAAAAAGCAAACCTGTGATAAGTTTAATCGATATTAGAATGAAACTCAAATTCAATATGAAGGTCATCTTCCTAAATCAGATAGAACTCTCCTACAAAACTTTCGTTCAAAAATTAATACTCTTAAGAATAATCATTGTTCAATATGCAATGAATGTTTTACTTCTATTGAACTTATAGGAGTAATGTATCATCAATGCTATTATAATAAAAATTCAGTGAAAAAGTTTTTCACGTCAAATAATATGGATCCAGGTGAAGTTCTGAAGGATTTACGTGACCTTATTAAAATAAAAGAGATGTTAATAGCTCAAATTTTTCCAATTGTTTCAGTATATCAGCTTCGTGGTGATCAGTATGCATACTATTACAACGTTATTAACTTTCCTCAGAACATGTTAGAGTTTGCTACTCACCTCCCTTGAAACCCATCATCACTTGACATTCTTATTGTGCAATGTAAATCTGCAAATAGTGTAGCATTTAGAGATTTTACTGTTCAGCGTATTAAAGTTGCTCGCGCACTTTATTGGTTAAAATTAAATAATCGTTATTATGCTAATATTGTCATTGATAACAAAGTATTGTAATTGTTACCTGAAAATGGCCTAATCGATGATCACCTTCCTGAAATCAAAGATACAGAAGATAACTCTGACAATGATGACAACAATCCTGAAGAATCAATAAGTCGTAAATTTGTTTCCGCTCCACTTCTATCTCCTAATAAAGAATGTGCTATTGCTGACACTCTTGATAGAATGCAAAATAATAATACTCCCATTATGTGGCCAAATATAGATGGGAACCCTATTAATGAATTTCAAACCCCTGGGTATATTGCGTGTACTTTTCTGACATTATATCTAACTGGAGATGCTGATCTTTGCTCAGAACATATTAGAGATATAAAATCTGCTAAATATTTTTTTCATTTATTCAAATATAAAGATGGTAGATTCGCACGTCACCTTCGCTGGTGGTACTTCATACTGAATTCGCAGATATGATGGAGAGCGTTGCAGAAAGGGAAAGTTTATGTAAAACAAAATTTGAATAGCCAACAATGTACCGTTGAAGATGTACAGAAGATGATTGATACAGATAGTCATTTAGCAGAAAGGATCGTACAATTTGGTGAAGGATTGCATAGAACTCGTCAATTTTAGATCAGGCGAAGATATGAGTTAGCGGACATAATTAGACAATTAGGATGTCAAAGAATGATTTTTTTTACTTTTAGTGTCACAGATTTGCATTGGCCAGATCTACACAATCTCATGCCATATGGTGAGAACCAAAGTTTGTTAACAGAAGAAGATGTAAACAAATATAGATGTCAGGACCTAATCAACAATCCTCATATTGCCGCATGATTTTTTGAAAAATGTTTTAAGATTTTTGGAAAAGGTATTAGTCCTTAAATGGAACCTTGAGGATTGGTGGTATAGGTTCAAGTAGTAGCATTGCGGTAGTATACACGTACATGGTATAGAAAAAAGGAAAGACACGTTAATTATTGAATGGGAGAGAATGAAAGATAATGAAAAGACAATGAATAACGTGGTAAAGTACCTGAATTCACTAGCTACTATGATTAATCCTGATCTTAATACGCTAGTTCTTGATCATCACTCCTGCCAGAAACGTTCTGAAGAGCTGCATAATGACTCAAAAGATTATATCAAATTAGTAAATAAACTGCAACGGCATACACGATACAATCTATTATATTGTCTTCGTGTAAATTATACAGGACAACAATGTTGCAGATTTGGATATCCAAAAGAAATTACAGAAAATACTCATTTATGTGATGATAATAGACAGCCTGAATTAATAACTGCGAGAAATGATCCATTTATAAATCCACATGACTGATTACAACTTCAAGGTTAGCGTGCAAACGTTGACCTGAAACTGATTCTTACTATGAATACTGCTTTACAGTATATATCAAAATATGCAAGTAAATTGGAAAAGCGTTCTGCGCCTTTCTCAGAAATCTTGAATAAAATTATTAATAGTAGCGATCCTATTGATTCTTCCTTAAGCGTATTTTAAGGTTACTGCTTCAAACTGTCGCAGAACGGGATATATCCGCTCAAGAGATGTGTCACCTCCTCCTTGGCCTTTCTCTTTACCATTTTAGCCAGAACTTTGTAACTTTAAATCTCAACAAAAAATCTCCTCAATGGCTTTGTGATACTGGAACCAGGACTGATGAAAACTTTTTAGCAAATGATAAAATTGGTAAAACTGTGCAGTCATTTCTACAAAAATACTGGAATCAACCTGCTGAACTTGAGCATCTTTCGCTCTTTTAACTTTACCTAAAATACCATATTTGGAGAGGTCAATGGAAACAATGTAAATATGAAAATATCGTCTGTATATGGCCACGACCTTTATCTCAGATTGATGGATCCCAATGGGAAGAATTTTGTCATATAAAAGTTCTTCTTCATATTCATCATCGCGACCTTCACCAATTAATTGAAAACAATAGCATATCTTGATCAGAACTCTTTTATTGCTATCGTGAGACAATTAAAAATGACCTGTTGACTTACTTAGTCCTCCTGTAGATAATTTAGAGAACGACTTGAATAATAAAGAAAATAATTATAATTACGAAGAACTTGAAGACGAACAGATATGACCTGATTGGATAATTCTATCAGAAAAGAAATCAGATACGATTATAGATAATTTAACTGAATTGGGTTTATATGACATCGATCAGAATTATGATTGGGTCAGTGATGTTAGATGATACTATAATAATATCGATTTTGCTGACTTACCTAACTTTATACAGAATGCTCGCAATCAGTACTTTGCTGAAAATAACAATGTTGCCAATTGTATTGTAGATAGTCATACCTTAAATGAAAAACAGAAGATAGTATTTGAGCAGATTGAATCTCATTATAATGCTTTAATCTTGAATCCTGGTAATACCAAACTGCTCAATATTATCGTGATGGGAACTGCAGGGATGGGTAAATCATATTTAATTAATATGATTCGTGATCATTTACGAGAAATTGCAAAGAATCACAATATAACTATGTATTCACCTGTTTTTGTGCTTGTACTGACTGGAGTTGTAGTATTTAACATTCACAGTACAACGATCCATTCAGCATTGTCTATTCCAATATCATGCAGCAACTTTGAGTTAAATGGTGATCGTCTAAAAAAATTACAAAAAAAATTAGAAGGTGTAAGATATTTCATCATCGATAAAAAAAGTATAGTTGGGTATTGTATGATTAGTTTAATTGACATACGACTATGTCAAACCTTTCCTGAGCAGCAAAATCAAGTCTTTAGAGGCTGATCAATCATTATTATTGGTAATTTCAGTCAACTCTCACCAGTTCTTGACAAATCCATATACTCGCAAATTACCTGATGTAATCAATTATCAAATGATGGTATTACAATCTATAGGCAATTCTAAGAAGTGTATAAACTCAACATTATTTAGCGCCAGTCAGAGGACTTTAATGATCAATGTAATTTCAGAGCCATATTAATGAGAATGCGAGATGATGAATCTACGTTAGATGACTAGAAAGTCCTTGCTAGATGATTTTCTGATGCATTAACCCCAGAATTTTTGGATATCACATGCATCATGCCTCGAAAGTCTGATGTCACTGAGTTTAATATTTCTAAGCTCAAATCACTAAACTGCCCTGTCACCAGAATCAATGCTATTCATACAGGTGGTAGTGAAGCATGCAAGGCTAATTCGAACGTAGCAAAAGGTCTTTCTGCTCAATTATTATTGGCAAAAGATGCAAGAGTTATGCTTAGGACTAACTTATGGACAGAAGTTAGTTTAGTTAATGGTTCAGTTAAGAGTGTTCAAGAAATTGTATTTGAAGAAAACCAGTCTTCTCCTTTACTTCCTGTTGTTATCCTGATAGAATTTGACAATTATTCTAGCCTGGCTATTATTATTGCAGAAGGTAAAAGGCTTATTCCAGTTTCACTAATTAGACACAGCTGGGATGGAAAAAAAGGAATTTGCTCACGCTTGCAAGTACCTATTTGCTTTGCGTGATCTATCACGATACATAAAAGTCAGGGTTAACCTTATAAAAGGCTATAATAGACCTTGGAAAAAAGAAGTATGCGGTCAGACTTTCATTCGTAGCGATTTCACAGGTTGGTGCTCTCCAAAATATTCTTTTTAGATCATTTTCATTTGAAAGACTCCAGCGTATCAAAACTTGCAAGAGATTACAAGAGAGATTGGCTGAAGAAAGAAGATTAATCTCTATAATTCCTCAAAATGACAACATATAATTACCTATTGTTTGATTATTAATTGTAAAATAAAGTTTCATCGTGATCATTGTGATATAAAAAAGAACACTATATGTGAAAAATTTTTATTGATTATGATTTGTAACGTAGCATAATTATGATCACAATACAATTTTTTAGCAATGCATTTTTTTTTGTATCACTTAGCTTTGGACACTCTAACAGTTCCCATTACCTAGTGATTATCATAATATCCATAGTTTATAGATACTAATGATTATATCTATTAATACTATTGTTTATATGAATAATATTCTCACTATTCCCATACTTATAGCAAATGTAATTCCAAAAATATTTTATATAATTTGAACCTAAATCAATACAATATATATAATCTACTACTTGTTAATACCAATTCTTTGATTTCATGAATAGAACTTACTTATATGGCTTTTTTTTCTTAATTATTTAATGATATTTTGTAAAACAATTTAAGATTTTTAATATTGAATTAGTTAATAATCTAACCATTTATTGTTATGATATAGATATCCATAATAAAAGAGAAGACTAGCAACTTCACAATATTTTACTAATAAATTTTATTAAGCTTGACCTGCATCTAATAAAGGCATATATTAAAGCTATAAAAATATTTGCATTCTTTTCAGAAATTTAAGAGTATCCTTAACATAATGTTATTCTATTAGTTGCTAATTGACCAAATTAAATACACCCTTGAAAAGCAATTACTATATAATAATAATAATCAAAGAATTAACAAATAGAAATTTCAGAATATGTTAATTTTTTTACTCTAATTATAGAACATTTGCATATATCTCTTAACAATCATGAGACTGTTATTTTATTATTTTATGACTTTTTTAATTCTGCATACAAATATATTTTTAGAACTAACAAAAAGTTTGCAAATAAATCTTACCTTTAGAGAATTAATCTTCTATTACAGTTAATTTCAGATGCTTAAAGAAATATTGTATTATATATTAAAGAAAAAATTGAATCATCTTGTTTTAAAGATGTTAAGTACCTTTTACTAAAAATTTTTTTAGATGATACTATTCCTTTGGTTTTGAATATTTATGCAATAATTTTTAGATCAGATAACAAGAGGCATATATTAAGACTTATGTGAGAGTATAGTATTTATTTGTATAATTTAAATGAAGAAATTATTCCTTAAACTGTAAGGCTTTCCAGGCAAATTTGCCTGCAAAAATTCTGAAATTCAAGTTTCATCTATTTTTTGAATTTATTAATTAACTTAAAAATTTTTTTTTATTAATTGATAATTCATCTTTTAAATAATTATTTCATAATAGATTTATACTTTCTTTTATAACAAAAGTGCCATTACTTATTTTCTTAAATTAAACAATTTTTTAATCTAAATAAAATATCCGAAAATTATTTTATTCACCTTGACGATCTTTTCAAATATTTGCCGCAGCTATACATATAATATATGTAAATTGTAAATTTCAACATGAATTTTATTAATCGCAATATAAAAATTGATTAAAATACATCCAATTTTAACTTCATATAGTAATAAAAATTAGTAATAAAGTCTATTATTTAATAATCTCATGAAAATCTTTAAAACACAAACGTTGTTTGTTACAACATAATGCTACATTACAATTACTACACTAAATTTGTGATTAGGGAGGATTTTTTGAAGATGCTTCATTATTTTTTCTACTGGTATAGCGGCACCATAAATAAGCATCTCTTCTGTCTTTATGTTCTGAAAAATGATCTCTACCAATAAATCTATTTGCAGGTAGTTTGAAACTATCTGTTACCCTATATTTTTTATATCTTTTTCTTTAATCTGGTCTTGATCTTCACTGCATATTATTCTTTTTAAAGGATTATTTGTTACATCCTTAATTAAATCACAAACTAACTGCAATCTAAAAGTTTTATGATTTTCACATAACTTCAATTTTTTACAAATAATAAAAGAATTAATGATTGCAGTATTAAGGAACCAAAAAAATAAAGGCATTCATGTCTTTCGAACTATTAGTTGTATTGAATAATAGCTCTATAACTAGTCTACAATATCTATTTCGCTTATATAATAGTTGTAATCATTAATTATTTTTGGAATGGATAAAATTTTGCAAACTGATTCTTCAAAAATACTAATTTAACTTTATTACTATTTGTGCTAGTTTTTCGTAGTTTTCTCCATTCTCTTTTAATTTTGCTGTTTTCTCCATTAATGACATATATAGTTGTAAGTATAGTTACTGGACTATTATTAATCTAAAGTAATGCTAAAACATTATCTACTATTACACCTTTTAAATGATCCCACTCTAGATCTTTTCTTTTCTTTTTTTAAAATAATAGAAAATTTTGCAGTATTCATACGAACTGTATTGCATGCTCTATAACCATTATTTCGAAGAAAATTAAATAAATTTATTCTAGAAAAATAGTTATCCATAAAAATGTTAAAGGTCATATGAGATAGAAGTTGATTTACTAGATGATAAACTTCAGCTCCAATTTTATTGATATTAAGAATTAGATTAACATCAGAAGGTTTAATTCATGATATAAATATAAAGGTGTATGTATAACCTGAATCACACAATGATAGAATTTTATAGCCTTTTGAAGTAGGTTTGTTTTTAGTGCGATATGTATAACCATTCTGCCGAGAAAATCTAGCGATCATTTCATCAATAGATATATTAGAGGTAGGAATATAGAGTTATTTTGATATAATGCGAATATATGATGCAAGAGGTTTAAGTTTCATAAACATATCTGATGATTTTGTAATACAATCTGAAATATGTAAATATTGCTTAATGTAAATTTTAAAAAAATTTAATTTAGTTTAAATTATCTAAATTAAATCAATACTATTAAAAAAATAACTTATCTGTTGAAATCTAAATAAAGTCATTAACTTGGTTATTTCGTGTAATAGATAATATATATCCTTTTTCTAATAATCTTCAATAGCCGGAAATTTAAATATATTCATATATATTACTAATGCTAACCATATTTTAAGCTCTTAAATGTTTAATTCAGTCTAATTACGACCTTCACCTGCTAAATTACTTCTTCTTTCTTTTACACCATGTACATAAGCATATATATTTGTATTATCTATAATAGTTTCTATCTGTTGATTAGAAAAAAATTTATGAAAGATAAAATAAGGTTGAATTTCTAATTATAAATCTTTATTAGATAAATTTGCATATGCTTCATGTAAAGAATATATATGTTCAAATGGAATAAAATTTTTTGATAAATCATATGTAGATTCTTTTTTTGTATCACTAGCTTTTTTTTTACCTTTTCCCTTAACTTTTTCTTTTAAATCGGGCTCTAATTGATCAACTTCATCTGATTCATAATTATTTCGATTAAAATAACAAATATAAACTTCATTATCATTTTGTGAAGAATCAATTGTTTCAGATATAATTAAAGAATTGTGTGAGAAAATTGTGAGAAAATTGTGAGAAATTTGTACGAAAGACAAAATTTTAACAGGTTTATTAACTTAAAAAAGTTAAAGATCTTTGCAGGCAAATTTGCTTGCCCTACAGTTGAAAAGCACTAGTAATTTAAAAAAATTACAAAAAAGGAAATGCGCAGTAAGTTTGAAATGATTGACATCAATGATAAAATGAATTAAATTATTTAATCAATCTAAAATAGTAAAATAATAATAATTTAAAATAAAAAATTAAAATTAAAAATTCGCAGGCAAATTTGTGCCACAAATTTTGTAATTTGTAAAATTACTTTTTTACTTAATTAAGTAGACTAAAAATTTTATATAATATTTATTTTGCCAATTTTAATAAATTTTTTGTATAAAAATTGAAATTTAAAAAATTCGCAGGCAAATTTGCCTGCTCTACAGTTTAAGGGATACCTATATTGCAGATTGTTTAACGCCTGCACTACTACAGGATTTAAACCAGAATAGTTAGTTTTAACCATTTTTATAGTTTATAACTGATCTTAGTGATTTATAGCGTTTTAGCGAATTATAGTGAATCTTTATCAACATATACTATAATATTATAGGATTTAAATTATACAGATTTTGAATAAAAATTCATATATGTAAAACCTACTAATTCTCAATGCGATTAAAATTATCCTTGAATGTTGCTTGCACAATTGCTAAAGAACGTGGTGGATTTTGTCTTTCTGATAATTATATTAATAACATAACTCCTTTAAAGTGGCGTTGCTCTAAAGGCCATGAGTGGAATGCCTGTCTCTCTAGTGTAAAAAATCACAATACTTGGTGTCCATACTGTGTAGGTCGTAGTGTAGCTAAACATACTCTTGAAAATGCTAGAAAAATTGCATATAGTAGAAATGGAAAATGTCTTTCCGAAAAATATATTAATTGCATGACAGCTTTGCTGTGGCGTTCGTTGTTCTAAAGGTCATGAATGGAATGCACCACTTAGTAATATTAAAAATGCAATTCATGGTGTCCTCATTGTTCTGAACGATATGCTCGTGATATTGATCAAGCCAAGCAAATTGCATTTAGCCGAAATGGTGAATGTCTCTCTATCTCATATTTTAATAACTATTCAGATTTATTATGAAAATGTGATAAAGGGCATATATGGCATGCAACACTTCATGCGATTAAAAATCATAATACCTGGTGTCCAACTTACCGGAATAAATATGAAAATTTATGTCGTGAAATTGTTTCTAAATATTTGGGTCCACCTTCAAGTATTCACCGACCAGATTTCTTGAAAATTCCTAAACACCCTAAGGGATTAGAACTTGATATATATTATCCAAAACATGATTTTGCGATTGAAGTACAAGGTCCCCAACATGAAAAATATATCGAATTCTTCCACAGAGATCCCAATAATTTTATCAAACAGCAAGCACGGGATCAACTCAAGAAAGAATTATGCGAAGAGAATCAGATTGCCCTAAGGTATTTTTGGTATTACGAAGACCCATATGTAGTTATTCCTGAGCACCTTCGAGAATTGGGTCTTATTGAGTAAACTCAAAACTTTAAATACTTTTGAGATTTCACTTATTTTTTTCCGATATGTAGATGATGTGAAAAATGCACTGACCAGTGATAAAATCACAATTTGGTTAAGGTTTGATACTCCAAATTGCAGGAGATAGAATTATGACAAAAGCACAGGATAAAAAATGCAACCCGAAAAAAACTGATAAAAAATTAACATGTTCCTTGTTAATCTTATAGCAAACGAATAAATTTTATTTTTCCAATGCACACCACGAAAAATAATTCTTGATACTGAAACGCTATTTTTTTTTATTTGTACAAAGCTAAGCAATATGTGAAAACATATCTGATATACAGTAGTAAGCAAGCGACATTAAATATCGAAAAATATAGAAGAAAAATAACAATCCTCATACGTGATCATAATAATCTACAATTGTCTGAATTTGCGTAGTAGTAAGCTTCGAAATGAAACTGGCACTATACGACCTAATCCACTTAATTCTGTTCATTCCTATCTTTTTGAATAGGTTATAAATTCTTAAAGCCCCTTGTGTCTTATTGCGTACGGTATTTCTATTAAAGCCAGGAAGATGTTGCATAATGTCATCGTACATTACTTTCCTAGCCGTTTTTTCACTACATCCCTGAAAATTCATAGTAGCATCTACCCTCTCCATGTATCCTTTACCATAATGATACCAGCACGAAATTTCCTCATGATTAACATTAATCATCTGCGTTTCTGCACGACATGCTTTTCGAAACAACATAGTTAATGGTATTGAACCCTCAAATTCTTCTCCAGCATCATTATTACCGTTGGTTTCCTCATTGATAGGCGTGAACAATTCTCGTATCAACCCCTGCAACATATTCTGCTCACGTGAAGACGGTGGACTTGACGAATATCTTCTTGATCGAGTTTGGGAATTAGAAGTATTAGAATTCGATTGATCTAGCGTAATAATCTGGTTCGTCTCCGCTTGTTCAGCTGGACCTATCAATTCTTCATCTCGTTGTTCATGGTTGTGATCATTATCATAATCTTCTTGTTCATGATCATGATAATTTTCATAATCTTCTTGTTCATGGTCGTGATCATTATCATAGTGATCACCTGCTGAAATTGTTGACTCATTACGATGGTGAATTTTTTTAATTACCTTAGCTACGCGTGGATGATAACTACTATCGCGAACACGCCGACGACGAAGACGAGGACCAAGGCCTGAACCAAAACCTTCATGATTATGGTCATGGTTATGTTCATCACCTTCGTGATGATTATTTGTATTTTCATGGTGATTGTTGTCAACGGGAACGGCAGGATGAGCTCTTTGTCCATCATCATTGAGACGACCTTCTTGAATTTCAGGAGCAGAAATGTCATCACTATCATTATGGTGATTATTGTTATCCGTGATCAAAGCCAAGGCTATTTCCGTGATCACTATCATTATTACGGTTATAATAATCATTGTCGTGATCGTCATATTCGTAGCGCTCATCAGAATTATCAATGGTACGTTTTTTTGTAGATCCTTGTTCTTCTGAACAAAATGGGCAACATGGTTCAGGAGAGATGCGTTCAAGGCACTGCCAGTGGAAAAGGTGCCCACAAGTTAATATGGTGATATGCTCTATTAGTTGTGGAAGTAATTCTTTGCGACAGATGCCACAAAGATCCGACTTTTGATGCTCTTCTGGGATTCGTCCGGGTGTTTCATAGTAAATAATTTTATACGCGAATCTTTTCAGCTGGGTCTACACAGAATTTTATAAACAGATTTGCTTAATGGATTGTATATACAACTACTGTATTATTTACTGCTCACTTACCCTTTTATAATCATTGATTACTCCTTTCCAGAAATGTTGTAAAATGCCTCCGCGACGTTCTGATTCTACCTGTTGTGAGAGAGATAATGTTAGCAGTGCGCCAACTTTTTTATTAGTGATAAAGAAAGGTACATAGTCGATTCCTCCTTCAGAACAACCAACAACAAAGTTTGGACGCCCGAATTAAGAACGCCTGGAGTGGGTACCAGTGCCCAAAAAACAGTAATTCTCCTGAGTCAGGCCACGTCCAACTAGGAGTTGCCCTCCCTTTGCAAATAAAAAAAAAGCACCTTTTCCTTCAACTTCACAAAGCTTTCTTCCCGGTTTTCCTGAGTTAAGATCTCTTTTGCTTCACATAGAAAGTGACAGGACCAAATGTTATCGAGTTCCTCAGTGTCAAGATTTGAAGATAAAGAGGCAATTATGACGTTGCGGTTTAGCTCCAGAAATCCGCTATACGACTTTTTCACCTGATATCTTAAGTACGTGACAAGATCTAGGAAGTTGAAAGATTAGTTAGAAACTGAATAATGTTTACCAAAGAAATTATAAAGCTTACCATCATAACCGGGGTAATTAGAACTAGAACTCATACTCATTGTTCGTAATCTTTATAATAATTTTCGAGGATAGAAGTTAGACGCGTACAGGAATTTCAGAAATTAAATACAAGACGCGTAAATTTCAAAGTCGCACAGAATCGATTAATGAATCGGCTAAATTAGATCGTGGAACTGAGTGGTTTCCCAAATCACGAGATATGGAGTGATCGGCCAATCAGATTAACTATATTCTGTTCAATGAGCATATGCATGAATTTAGAAGATGCGAATCCTATTGGACGAAACTTTATTAATTAATTGCTGACAAAAGGCGAATCATGCTTTACAATACTACATATAAAAAAAGTGTTAAAAGTGTTAAACTTTGAGAAGCGGACATCGTTTCCTGATCTCGGAATTTAAGTATCATGTGACCGAAAAAAATCTTGCCCATACTTCGAACTTAATTTTGCCTAGTAATATTCTTAACTTGAGATGCAACATATGGGTTGATTGCTAGGAAAATCAGGTTCCGGGAATTTTTTAGCAAAATTGAGATTATTATTGCATTTTAGTTTT
>CAJVPQ010001071.1:0-20589 GCA_910591825.1 Funneliformis caledonium
ATTTTTTTTTATTATTGACATATATTTAATTTTAAAACTTTATATAATTTAGCTTTTAATAAAAAGTAGAAGAAAATGTTATACGCTAAAATTTCAATTGGGCGATTATTATAGCTTTAAAGCAATTGGTTTTGCTTTATTGTATTATAATACTCCTTAAGAATTTTTAGATATAATTCTATCGCTCTTCCCAATTGCTGGAATTTCTGTAGAGACTGAAACTAATAGTTAAAATAACTCGTAGAATTAGATATTTAAAAAGGTAAAAAAAGTATTATAGCAGAAGTCTTAGAGAAACAAAATTACAGGAAATCAAATCGCTAATGCCACAATTTCCAATCGATCCTGAAATATATAAATTTAAAAATAAATAAATAAGCTTTTCAGAACCGGAATTACTGGTCTGGTCAATTACTTTATAAGGGTGCATGGAAATAATTCAATTGATGCAGAAAGTTTAGCTCTTTATATTCAATTCAAATGTTCCTCGCCGTCATCTTTGGTAAGTGTCTTTAAAGTCACAATCAGAAAAGATAGTCCTATAAATGCTTAATGAAATCTTTGCTGAGATTATACATTGCTAATTCTACATCAAAATCTATAAAACTGTACATTTAGAGACTTAAAATTTTGCACCGGAATTTGGATTTGGTGTTAAATTTGCAATATTTATAAAAGTGCTCGGATAGTGTGTTTAACGTCATTGGTTGATTCTCATATCGTGTTGCGTCGAGGAACAGTATGGTTTGTGTGCATATTTTTTTATTTTTATTGTTTTGCAAGGCGTATTTTAATAATTTTGATCAATTGTAAATAGTGTCGCGTATCGTTTAAGATATTTCTATCATGGTTTCTGAATTTATGGCCTTTGCATAAGTATGATGCTGACCTTTAAAGAAGTGTTAGAAAATTTTATTTCAGAACCTCCAAACATTTTTCCCTTGTCGAAATCTTTCAGATGTATAAGCTCATGATATTGGAAATCCTGATGTTCATCATGTATTACTTTGGAATATGTTAACTATAGAATTAAGAGGATCATTTGCAAGAGGATTAGAAGATACTTCAATAGATGCATCATCTGAACGAGATATTAAATTAATCAAGTTCACAAAATTCATCAATATGTCGTGATGAAAGAAAAGCTAAGGTTCGGAAAATGCTTTCCAATTTATGGTCGAGTTAGAGGTTTTGGAGAACTTATCAATGCTTAGCATGGATGAAATCACTGAAATGTATTGTTGAAATTACTCAACTGGACAAGCGTAGTTGCGTTATTAACGCTGGTGCTAATTATTATGATTGGTTAGTATATTCAATTGATTAAATTTACCAATAATTTGCGCAAAAGTCCAAACGTTAACAAACATCCATTTATTGACCGCGCTTACTTTAGGAGCAGCTTTGGTTCACAATGAGCCATCAACCTCTCCAATGGAGAGTTTTTTGATGATTTTTCAATTAATCATGGGCGCATCATGGGCGCATCGATTTCAATCATAACATTAGCTCCTATGATCCTTACCAAATTCATGTTAAAGATTAATGAAGGTTTGAAGATTTCACACATAATCTGAATTTGAGAATGATATTTCCTCATTTGGACGGCAATCTGGTCATTATTCACCTTTGGGTTCTTGGGGAGACTGATCCTACATATTATATAATTCAGGACTCGCAGGTGATCCTATCATGCAGCTAACATCAATTGGCTAGGTGCCATCAATTTCTTATTAGCATTATGAACACAAATTGCTTCGGAATTTTATCTTGAATCAAAAGATTAATAGGGCAGCATGTATTGTAGACACATCTTTTTTCTCTGAAATTGAACAACCTCAACCATCAATAATCTCAAGTTGTGTAAAGATTTTACCGTGAATTATTATTTGCGTGTTATGATAATTGTCGCGGTTCTATCTTGCTTATTTATAGGTGGAGAAAGGTTAAAACGTATTGAGAATAATGTTTATAGTATACCTTATGAAAGAGCTGGTTGTATGCTCCCCAATCATAACACTAGTACTCAAAGAATTATAAAAACTAGGACCATCGCAGCTGGTCTTCAAGCAAAAATTGTATTATGGTAGGAGTCAGCATTACCATATCATATTGTCCTGGATCTGATTCCTTGTCATCGATCTCTGCAATTTTAATGTCATCAGCCGCTTGGGTAGCTTCATTGGTATCTGAAGCCCCGAAAATTTCCGGTTACTCCACGTAATTCAAATTACATGTTCCAGTCAGTGAAGATATTGGCATTTCTGTGTTGAAAATGAAGACACAATAATCCATCCATCACCTTGTAGGAGCTTTTTTTTTTTCACTTGTCTTGAAATTTATTGTTTTAATTCTAATTAATAATGATTACGTCAATTGCTATCTAGCAATCCGATACCTTCACTTCGAAATGCTTTCTGATATTTAAACAAAGCGTGACCGTAACCGTTTTCAACATCTTGCACACCATAATTGTGTATGAAACCAGTTACAGATATTGTTTCTTATTTTATTTCTTCTTCACTTCCATTCTTACCATGTATAGTTACTTAAAAAAATGTTTAGTTGCTCGTTGTCAACAGATAAGAGAGAGAATTTTTTATGTGGTATTTGTAATATTAGTTATAGCAGGTGGATTGGCTGACTTTATATTAGAGAGGTAAATTCCATTGGAAGGATGCGGAACAAATATAGATAGATATAGATCCATATAGGAGATACATCAAGTTTAGAAAAACTAGCGCTTTTGGGTAAATGTTATAAAGAAGGATTGGTTTAGCAATAAAATCTATGACATAGATGGCAAAGGTAATACAATATTGATTAGGAAGACATAGACAAGAAGGAAATGACATAATAAAAATTAATTATACATAAGATTCGCGGTCTTCAAATTTCATTTTTTTTTTTTAGTAAAAAAAATCTTAGTTATAAGAGCCGATGATCAAAAAAAAAAAAAAAAAAAATCGATGATTTAGAACTCTTAACTCGTTGAGATAGGTAGTTTGTAGAGATAAATATGAGGAACAAACTCCTGCCAGTTATTTTGTTCCTTTAGAAGGAAATGAACTGTCATATTTTGTGAGTTCTATTAAAGAATCGGGAACTACAGTTGGCAAGCATAAAAAGCATAGATTTATTAAACAAATAAGAAAATGAAATTCCAAGTTATAGAGTTATCAAATGGTAATAAGTTGCAAATAATTTATTAGCTTTTCTTTCATTATTATTATAAATCATTAATAAATTTGTTTTATTATTCGTTTCCCCCCAAGTAAAGTGCAATTGACACAAATGTGTATGACACCTCGGAAAATATGATCGCACATAACGATAAAAATAATGCCAGAATTTTGAAAAAGGAACAGATACTCTCACATTTTACGCCGCTTGCGCTGCAGAGACATTTCTCCCCAACAATACATTTTCCTAGATAAGAAATCCCATTCGTCAACTTGACATAATTTAGAAAATTTAATTATCTCATACATATATATATATATATATACACCCACCAGTGCATTGCGTCGACCACAATAGATTTTAGACCCATTTTGCTCTCCAGCATGCTGAAAGATTATTAAACATCATCATATCCTTTAAGATCTTTACTAGAGTAGCCTGCCTGATGTTGCCGAATTACAGGAGCTAATTCATGATATTTGGATTCAACCTTTTCCAAATCTGACAAATTGCCAAAGCATCAACACCGACATTTTGCGGTCACCAATTCTACGACTTCAATCCTCGAACCTGCCACCTTTCATTCTCCCTCACTTCAGCCTGCCCCCATGGTACCCGTCGATATCATCCAATCTATCGAATCACCACCACCGTATTTTCAAATCGATGAAATGCTCGTACAACGTCTCAAAGAGGAAGAATATTTTTTTAATTCAAATTCCTCCCTATCAACTTACTCTTTCGATAAGGGATCTGTTATCAACGGCTAGGAAGAATCGTATTCAATTGACAGCACAAGATTAATTTTTGAGCAAATTGTCTCTAGGAATTGTCTTTGCAGGACGTGGTGATGTCTTGCTGTCGTGTTTCATAATGTATATATGCATTTGCATTATATACATTAGTTGGATTTAAAATTTTTAAGTTGTGCAATCATATTTGTCTTTATCTAAATCCTAGAATAGCAAAATGTGCTTGGGATTTCTAAGTGCTAAAGCTTGCCCTAGTGTATTCATTTAAAACCTTTACTAGATGATCGTGATGAAAGAAAAGATAAAGTTTTTGAATATGTATGCTTTCCAATTTATGATACAAAAGTTGGAGATTTTGGATGAAAACACGGATATGGATTGTTGCGTAATTGCTATTTATTGTAATTGGTTGGTTTTTAACACTTATGATCAAATCATTTTTATGTAGATCTCGATATCATTTAGTTAGTTCATAATGTATATCAAAAAAATTGGTTGAGAAATTTACAAGTAACTCCGAATTATATTTCTCTTATTCATTATAATGTATTAATGTTGTTCTTTAGATCATGGAGTTGTTAGATGGCGTCATTTGGGAGGTTTGCTATTAAAATCACGTTACGGATCATATATTAACGTGAAGCAAGTTCGAAGTTCTTTTCTAGCTGATTGATTTTTAATTGATTTTCGAATGTACAGTATTTAGTTCACCTTGTCATATTTCTCGGTGCTGAATTACATGTTCCGATCATGAAGATATTGGCATTTCCGGAGATTGGCTACTTGGATGGCTGAAAATGAAGACACGATAATTAATTTCATTTGTCTTGAAATTTACTTGTTAATTCAAACATTATATATTCCATTATTAAATAAAAATTTAGAGGGTAGAAGAATAGGATTAGAAAATAAGAGTTTATTGATTTATAAACGGTCTATAAAATACACTATAAAACTATAAAAAACACTATAATAAACACTATAATAAACATAACAAATATTATAAATTAATATAACTAACATAACTAGTATCTAACTATATCTAATAGCAATAGCTATTTACTACAGCCTCGTTTGGCAATATCCGCTCAACCTTTTTTCTCAAGTCCATTTCGATTGCCTAATTCTTTTCTAGAATCATTGTCTTCTGGTTCATTTTTAAAAAAGTTCCCAAACCTTTTTTCCTCCTTGATCTTCAACTTCTATCTTTCGAAAAGTTCTTTATTCATTTCGACAGTTTCATTATTTCAACTTCTTTCCAAGAAACCCATTATCTTCTGGTTCATCTTTTTCAATTTCTTTTTTTCTCCTCAAACTTTTCAACTTTTTCAACTTTTTTACAACCTTGTTCTTTTTCTTTATCTTTATTTCATTAATAACTTCATCCTCTTTATTGTAAATTTCGCCTTGAAAGGTATGATTTCTTTTTTGTTTATTTTGTTATTTTATTTTATGGTTGAAATAAGTTTTAAATATAAAATATTTTTACTATGAAAGTAAAGTGATATCAAAAATATATATTGTTAGGTATAAGGTTGGAAAAAGTGATAGTTATAGGTAAGGTCTGAGTTTGAGTTTCGGAAAATACATTCTTCGCGTTTATATTTTACAAAAAATAAATACAGACTAGTTAATTGATTGGCTAGTTTTGAAGCATAGGGGCATTTCTATTTCATTGGTTGATAATCATGTTGATCATCAAAATATAATTGGCAGGTATATCACATGAAAGTAGACTTTCACATGCTACTATGCTTATGCAGGCAAATTTGCCTGCGTTACAGACAAAGAAAATAATTGGTTTCGGAAATTAATTTTCTAGCATATCAAAAAAGTATAAGTAAAGAAACTTATGTTTCCTTAATTATTTGGAATTTGGTAACAATCACGTATTAAAAAAAATATAATAAATAATAAATTATTTTAAAAACCTTTTTTTTTAGCCTATCAATCAGTTTTTAAAAAAATCTTTTATTTTATTATAAAATTAAAACAAAATAATTTTTATATAATTATGTTAAATCATTAGATCATATAAGTTCAAATTAGTTTAAATAATAATTTAAGTAATAGGAATATGTTATTAATAAGATTTTGATATTTATTATTATTAAGATTTAATTACTTCTCTTGAAATATTTTTCATAAAACTTTTCTGTTTTTTAATAATAGAATATGTGTTTATATCTACTTTTCTAATTCATCTTATAAATTTTCTATTGAATTAAGATAAGAACTTTGTGTAAGTCAGAAAATACTATTCATTTTATATTTTCACTTTTCAATTTTAACAATCTTTGCAATATATATAAAAGTATTATCCTCTTAAAAAAAATAATTTTCTTGATTATCTAAACATTTTATAATATTTTATTTAAAATAAGATAAAATTTATAATCTAAATTTATTTATTTAAATAATTTATATATAATATATAATATATGATAAATAAATTTTTAACAATAAAAATTTTTTAAGTTTCTTAATTAATATTAATATTAAAAATAAGAAATAGAGAAATATGATACATTATGATAAATAAATCCTAATCTTAAATTTAATCTTAATTAACTTTAATTCTATGTCTAAATCTAATTTTAACTAATCCTAGTTCTATAGGTAGGTGAAATTTTATATTTAATCACCTAAATAAAAATTCATCTTAATCTTAAAATATATTTTTATTTTAATTTTTATTTTTTAAACTTGAAATTATATAATATATTTTTATAATATAATATTTATATCTATCTAATTAAAAAAATTTTAATATTTAGAGTACCTGTATGAAAAATCATTAAATGCATAATAATATTATACAAATTTTTTAAAAAAAAAATTTTTTTTTCAATAAAATTCAAGCTTAAATTTAAAATTAGTTGCATAAATTTTCATTTAGAAATTTATATAATATCATGTGATTTAATTCTATTGCAAAATAATAGGTAACAGCTAGTATAATATTATATTTAAATATTTTATATATTTATATTATTATAATTTAATTTTTACTAATATTACTATTATATATAAATTATTTTTAATTATATACATTCTTTTTAAATAATTAAATACTTTATATAATATTATAAATATTTATATTACAAACTTTTATTTAATTCTTTAATTATCTATCTATTTTATTATTATTATTTTTTTTATTTTTCTTCTTAATTTATAATTTTTTTTTTATTAAGTAATTTTTAATTTTATTTAGCATATTCTTTTCTTTAAAAGTTTTATAATCTAATTTATCTGCAATTTTATTTATTAATTAAAATAATTTAATTATATTAAATATTATTTTTAATTTTTAATAAAGTATTTTTTTTTTATAAAATTAACATAATAATTTAATTACTTTTTTATATATTAAAAAACTTTGTAAAGTATTTAAATTACATATATTACTAATTTTTAATATTTATATTTAAAAAACATCATATTATTTAAAGTTGAAAAAATATTATATATATTTTAATAATAAAGTATTATTTAAAAATAATAATAAAGAATTGCTATTTTATATAGGATGTTTAAATATTATATGAAACCTAAGAAGGTGATAAATAACATTTTTAGTATAAAAATTTTCTGTTTTCAGATTCATTAATAAAAATAAAATATAGTAAGATGTGATGTAGCGTGATAATAGTAAACATAATCTGTATACTAACACTAACTAATCTTAAACTAAATGCAACTTCATATCAAGAAATTTTATAATAAATTTTAACTAATAATTTAAAATATAAAAAATTTACATATAAATTATATTTAATTATTAAAAAATTCTTTATTTAATAATAATACATTTAAAATAAATTTTATATTTTTAATAGTGTCAATTTAGTAAAATAATTACCAAAAATCTTTAGCAATATTTTAAGTTAAATATACCAAAATACTAATATTTTAAAAGCATTGATTTAATTTATTTAATATTCTTATAATAAAAAAAATAGATCACAATAAAACATTACATTTATATCACTAATGACTTTATTATTATAATGTAATAAATTTTAATCATCAAAATGTTTACAACAAACTCAGCAATTAAAATCTCTTAGTAACAATGGTATTTAAAACAAAATAGACTAAAAAATTTGTCAAAATATAAAAAATAATTGAAGTTAAAAAATCTTACTTTTGCAATAAAGTGCCTTTATCAAGTCATTATAATTACATAGATTCCTTCTCATGATTGTTCATTTTATTATGATTTCTTTTCAAATTATTTTTTTGTTGCGAAACGTTGTCTTTATTAGCTATCGATTTCTCCGCATTTTCTTCTACAATTTTTTTGATTTTTTCAAACTTTTCGGTTATGATTTTTTGACATGATGTTGGAATTCCGTAAACTATATTATATTTCTTTTTTTTTTCAACATAGGTTTTATCAATTTTCATGATCTTTGTTGGTTGTTCCATATTGACAATGTTATTACTGAATTCCATTTCTTTTTGAGTACTAAATGATGATAAAGGAAATATTTTTGCCAGCCAATCTGCAGAACGATAGTTAAGATGTAACACAGCCATGGGGTTCCAATCAACAATTTTTGTCACGGTGGAAGGTTGATTTGTTGCATCCATGACATCATACCCGGTGGTGTAACCAATCTCCCTATTATCAGGCGTCCTTACTTGTTTGACTTCGAAATCTGGTTTATTCAGTAAAGCACTTTCGTCAACAATAATCCCTTTGAAAAAACAAGCAGTAATAGTTCCGGGTTTCCCATATAAAAATTGGTTTTGCTTATTTGGATGTTTATTAACAGGAAAAGGGACTTTGAATACACCATCATCTTTTTTATCAAATTGAGATGTGCTGGCGAATTTTAAGTAATAAGCTTTATTTCTTTCATAATTAACGAAGTACGATATTGATCTTGGGCTCTTTTGTTGGTGAAGATAATGAATTCCATTGTATTTCCCATCTATATATAAACGTGAAATGATAATGTTGGACGGGTTAGCTTGTTTGGCTTCAGTTCTAATAGTATAGCGTTCTCCCGGAGTCATAACTGGCACGTATGTTATAAAATTGCTTCAAGATGAAATGAAAGATGATAAATATCAATTTTTTTTTTTAAAAAAAAAAGTTACTATATATATATTTTTTATTTATTTAAAAAAAAAATTATCTATACTTGTGTCTTTCTGTTTGTGTTGATGGATCCGTAACATAAGAAACGCATGTGCTATTAAACTATTTATAATGCAATTAATGCATTTGTTTGTGAATAAATTAATAAATTTTCTTGTTTAAAAGAAATATTTAAACACTTGATTGTAATCTTACCTTAGATTTAACAGTCGAAAGATTGTATTCTGGTAAGGGTTGCCCATTTACTAAAACCTCAAGACAAAAATCTTGTAAATGCATTTCTGCATATCATTAAATAAGTTTTTAATGTCAGGAAAAACTTTATCCAAAGAGGATATTATTACTAAATTCAGTGTAATAAAACATATGGCTTACCAGTATAAATTTAAGATAATGAAAAAATCGACTTTGAAAAGCTTTATCTTGAGTTTGAAAGTTAAAAAGATTCAAATTAATATACTCGATCAAATGTTCGCTTTATCGAAAAATGCCCACAGGCACGTGATTTATTTATTTTGTCGATCATTAAGTACGTATTAATTAAAGCCAAAAAGAAATTTTTGAATGACGAGTCTTTTTTTCATTTAACGAGAACAAATGTCTGTCTTCAGTCTATATATGATCGCATGTCAATTAGAAAAGGGTAAATTTTGGTCAAAATATTTTAGAAACCAAAATTAGTCAAAATTTCACGCGATAGTATTAAAAACTAGGGTACGGACCGTTAAAGCAGTAAAGACCAATAGACCAAATTACCATTTGGTCTATTCATAATTTGTTAACAGACCATTGAATGACTCAGGTCTATTGAAAAATCACGTGATTAATAGCTTATTTCGTGAACGATCTTCGGAAATTTATGGAAATAAATGAATTTCATCACGTTATGGTTGCACAAAGCTCGTTAAATTAAAAAATGATCGGGAATCAATCTCGGAAATCTGCTTTTTTTTTAAAAAAAAAATAATTCTAGAAACGTTACTAACGTTTCCTTTTTCTTATTTCAGCTTTTTTTTGTCTCGGGTTGAGTATTAGTTTTATTTTTGGTAAACCTTGGGTTCAAACTTAGAAGGCATTTTTAAAAATTTTTTTTTTTTTTTTTTTAGAAATGTTAAATTGAACAATGATTTTCAAATACTTCATCGATCAACTATCCCCTTATTGATGGATTTTTCTGCGAAAGAAACTGTGGATATGGAACCTTACACAACTAATTTTGATGGTGACAATTCTCAGGACATAGTTATAGGTTTCCGTTTGTAGTCAATCATGGCCACTGTTAGTTCGGAACCTTTAAAAAACCAATTAATGACGAAAAGAAAAAAATATTCCTTAATACCAACTCTTGTTGATTGTTCCGATGGTCGTTGAACTCTGTGTACTCAAATGTGTGCTATAGATGATGGGAAGTTTTGTAATGATGATCAATACGAACTTGGTTTTAATTTTGCATGTGAAAAAGGTTTAATATAGTCAAATTGGAAATTGAGGTTTCAGTTAATTGAGTACACCTTCCTTTAAAATCTATTATGTCAAAGCGCGTGCCTATTATTACTCAAAATGATGATCCACCCGTGACTTTTATATATCATGCTGCTGAATGTGAATTAGTAAGAGGGTTTCGTTTTCCATGGTGTATTAACCTTAATTTTAAGGATAGTACATGTTTAATGCTTCATCTTCGTAATAATCGTATGCATTTGAAATTTGAAATTTGAAATTTGGTACAAAGGTATTTCATTTCAAAATATTTTGTTTTTTTTTGAAAAATTGATATCATTTATTTCACACTAATAAATCTATCAGAGGTGCAAAAATTTTGTAGAATGGCAAACAATCACAAAGCGATCGCGTAATTGTTGTTAATTCAAAGATGGTCTGTCAGAGTTGGATTTTTTTGATATTGATAAGCATGAAGGTACCAGGAATCCAAAACCATTTATGTATCCTGTAAAAGCAATACACAACGTCACCTGTGGCATTATCATCATTGCCTTCACAAACATTTTATCATTCTCATATCTTCATCTTCATGCCATTCATTTGTGATGAAAATGTAAATGATTCCGAGAAAGATATCTATACTCATTGGGTGGAACAGCTCAACGATGAGGTGTATATGCCTACTTAAATAATAATAATAATTATTATTATTATTATTATCCTATAATTCATCTTTGTATCATTATAGACACTTGACGAAATATCAGATGTGAATGATAAAGAGAAATTAAAAATGAAAATTTGGAATAGATTTATAGAAACACAAAGGTTATTAACAACCATTATTACCAGCACAAAAATATAAGCGTCCTTTTTCACTACCCGGCTGACCTAGACTAGTATTTCCTTCACTTTGGTCGATTTCTTTATCACATTCTTTTAATCGCTAGATTTTTCAGGAGATCTTTTCTTCCTCTTTCCTATCTCTCTCAGTTGACTGGCGGTCTTTTTATCTGTTGGCAGTCGCATTTTTTTTCTAGTTCTTCGGGTTTAATATCCTTTATTTCAAACTTATCAGGCTTTTTACCATCTCCTTTTCATATTGATACCATTTTTCACCTCCCATATCTGTGCCAACTTGACAAGTCCTCCATCTTTCACATCACCATTTAGCATTAAACTGCGAGCTTCTTTTTTTAATTCGGGCGAATAAATTTCATATATTTTCACTCTTTTCAAAAATTTCTCACTGTTGCGATTCTTAATAGACAAGTAGTTTCAGATTGTTCTCTTGAAACTTTTCGAATTTAAGAATTTATTCGATGCGATCCTCTATAGTTAAAATAAAGATTATGAAAAAATAAGAAAATAAATTAGATACTTAATATACATAGGTATGTAATCCATCAGAAACGAATTCTTTTTGGCATTAACTTAAGAATTATATTATTTATAATATTTAATTAATTTAATCTTATTTTAGACATAAAATAAAATAATTTTTAATGATAAATTTTAAAATAAATAAACAACAGAATTTATTATTATATATTAAATTTCAATTGATTCAAGATCAATAACAAATAATAAAACTTCAAGACCAGTTGTAAATAAATCAAATAAAATCCATTTTGCTTTTGAATCTTCTGCTGAATGAATATTTCTATTTATACTTCGATTTCAATATTAATTTCATTCTCATATAATTCATCATTAATAGAGTTCACAGATTCATGCAGTGCAAAAAAAAAATGTAAATATGCAATAAAATTTTTTATTTTAAAAAAATTTAACATTTCATTAGAAAGTGATCTACGTCTATCATCTAAATTCTTTTTTTAATTAGAAAACTGCATTCAACTTCAACTCCTAAAATAGGTAACCTTATATAAACTAATCTATGCTTGATAAATTTGGAAGTTCAGCATCTTCATGTCTTCTCTTTCCTTTTTAAATGAGTTGATGAGTTTATATGAGCTTCGATAATAGACTTACGTTTATGATTAATTACATGATTATAAAATCTATAATATAATTTCTTATTTTCTAAACGAAAATGAATTTTAAAAATAAGAATTCTTTGATAATCTTTTCTGATATTAAGACCATTTTGTAAAAAGGATATAGAAATTTTTATTCTTAAAATGGTAAATACATATAATATCACGTGAAAAATGCAAAAAATGATAAAATTGCCTTAAAAGTGCAATGCATGTGATGCAAAATTATAATGTATAAATGCAAAATTATGCAAATGCATGAATTTGTAGGCTCTAACCATTAAACATTTCAATACAACAATTAATATATGCATTCTAGTCTAATTTTGTTATTGCTATTATTCTTTATCAAAATAATCTGATACCTAAAATACTTCAAATTCACTAGTATTTGCCTCTATTTTATTATTTAAGAACTTTATTTTATTAATGGAATTAAATTGTAATATTTTTTTGATTTTTATATATTTTGAAAAACTTTATTTTTGAAGTTCAGCTTGTAATTAACTTATCATTAATACTTTATTATATTTTCTTAATAAAATACTATTAGTAAATTAAAATTATTAAATTAAAATTAAAAATAAAAAAATAGTTACCAATAAACAATTATAATTTTTTAAATGTAAATATTTCATATTAGAAAATAGATGTTTAATTGAAGCTGAATTTACGTAAATTTCATATATTTTATATGCAATTTTTACAAGTTCACTTTTATCTTTTTTTTAAATAAAACTACCAATATTTTAATATATAGACACTTTGCAGTAAAAAAGGAGGAAACTACCAAAAAATTTTTTTTACTTTCTAAATTAAATATTTATTTTTTTAATAAAATAAATTCAGATTTAACATTAACTCAAAACAAATTTTTTTGGTAGTTTTCTTTCTTCTACTATAAAATTTTAATATCACCATTAAATTGCTATAATAAAATATATCATAAAAAGGTTTTTATTTTGATTTATAATCTTCAATCTTATTTAATAAATATTGTGTCAGTTGAAAAAACTATGATTCAAAATAATATTATAACTATTCAGATAAATCAAAAATAAGATTTACATATTTTTACTAAACTTATTAAGATGATATTTAAAAATGTAGCTAAAATGATATTAGAAATAAAGGTTACTTCTATAATTTACATTTTTATTCTAATCATATATGTATTTTTATCCAAAAGTTTCATCAGGATAATATTTAAAAAATTTAACCAAATAGCCAAAACAATATAATACATTATATTGCTATATGCTATCTCTTTGTAACTTATTAAGAGTATTGCAAAATGGAATAAGAAGATTATGAAATTTTTTAAGATTAAATAAGAAGTTTTAATCATTTATAATATTTGTCATATTAAAGAAAATACTAAAAATCAAAAAATATATAAAATTATAATTTTAGCATTTATAGTTAATAAAAGTTATAGACTTTTAAATCTAAAAAATAACTATTTGCATTTCTTTTAATAATTATTGTATTTTTGAATTTAGCAAAACATTTTTTTAGAATAAGTTTATAATGTATAATTATTAATTATATAATTATAATGCTTTAAATATTTTAACAGTTCTTGTAACTTAGTTATAAATAAATTTATAAAATTCTAGTTTTATAATTTTATAGTAGTATATTGCATAAATCAGATTAATCTAAATCTAATTTAAATTTGTTAAATCAGATTTAAATCAAATCAGATATGTTAAATTTAGATTTATATTTAAATCTATTAGAATTATTTTTATTGTTTAAGAAGAATAATTTATTATCGTTTAAAAAAAAATTTTATTATCATTTAAGAAAATGATTTTATTATTATTTAAGAAGAATAATTTCATTATTATTCAAGAAAAATTATTTCATTATCATTTAATTAAAATAATAATTTATTATTCTTTTTAAATGATTTATTATTGTTTAATTAGAATTATTATTATTTAATTAAAATAATTTTATTATTACTTAATTAAAATTTATTTCTTTTCAATAAAAAAGAAATATTTTTAAATTTTTATTAGAATTAAAATTTGTTTTTTTTTAATGAAAAAAAACTTTTCAGATTTCTTGTAAAATTAGATCTAAATTAGATCAGATTTAGATTTTAATTGATTTATTAGATTAAATTTGAGATTTGATTTGTCAAATCTAAATTTAAGATTTAATTTATTAGATCTGATTGTATCTGAATTTAAACTGATCTATCAGATTTAAATTTAGATCAAATCTATAAAAATAAAATAAATTAAATCTGAATTAATCTAATTTAATTTTATAAAATATTACTTTACAGATTATCAGAAATTTACTTTATAGTTCACAAATTGATTAGATATTTTACAAAATTCACTAATTAATATATTCTATATTAACTATGAAAATATCTATAAAGTTTATATAATAATTATTTAGTTTAGATAATTAAACTTTTACAGTTACAAATTATTTTATATCTAAAGTATAATTATTATATATAGCTATATAATTATATAATACTTAATTTTAAGAGCTAATATAGTATGACCAAATATTGATCTTGATGATTACGGATTTATAAATATATGACAAAAATATAGAATATCAAAAATATTAACATATTAAATATGTTTAACATGTTTAATATAATTAATATGTTTAATAATAAGAGAGACTATTCTTGTATCATAAAATTTTAATATTGTTATATAGATCTGACTAATCAAATCATAAAATTTTGATGTTATCATATATTAACCTGCTAATCAAATATTAATTACACAAATTTCTAAATTTAGAACCAGTGATTTTTGGTTACTTTACAGTTAGAATTAATCAAATTAAATTGACTCAAAAATGATTAAGTGTTTCAAAATCATTTATATAATTTATTTTATTTTAATTATTAATAAAAATAATTTTTAAATATAAAAAGAGCTCTAAAAAGGTCAGTTCAAATCAAATCAATCAAGTTATCTAAACTGAGAGGATCAAGTCAGGTCAAACAAAAATCTGATCTGATTTAAATTTTTATTTGACCTGACCTAATCTGATCTGACCTGATCAAATTATAAAACATTATTTTTGAACAATAAAACCTCATTCTTAAATGATAAAATCATCATTTTTGAATGATAAAATTATCATTCTAATGAATTGTTCTAATTAATAATAAAATATCATTCTTGAACGATAAACTCATTGTTCAAAAATGATAAAATTATAGTTCAAGAATAATAAATAATTATTCTTAAATGATAAAACTATCATTCAAGGATAATAAAACTATTATTCAAAAACGATAAAACCATTGTTTTCAGACAATAAAATCATCATTCTCAGATGATAAAATTATTGTTTTTGGATAATAAAATTATAGTTCAAGAATGATAAAACTATCATTTTCAGATGATAATGAATCATTTTAATTGAACAATAAAATATCATTCACAAACGATAAAACCATTATTTACAAACAATAAAATCATTATTTTCAGACATAAGTATTTATATAATTTAATTATATTTAGCAGTATTTTTATATAAAAATATTCTAATTTATTTTATATTTATAAATATTTTAACCATTCTCATTAAATAATCCTTTATTATTTAATAAAAATAATAATATTGATTTTTTTTAAAATTTTCAGTTTAATTTAAATTTTTTTAGTTTATATTAGAAATTAAAATGAAAATTTTAAATTAATTTTATATAATTTGAACTAAATAATATTCTTTTCTACTTTATTCAAATTAAAAACTCATCTAAATCAATTTTTATTTTTTATAATAAATGAATCAAATGATTAATTAAAATTTCAGATAAAGGGCTAAAATTAAATTCAGTTTGAAGTCTTTAAATAATCACATAAATTTTTGAATTAATCTAAACTGTTTAAAGTTTTAAATTTATTTAAAGTTAAATGATATTTCAATCAAAAAAAATAAGTTATATAATATCTATCTATTATTAAATATATTATTTTAAAGAATTAGATTAAAGTTCAAATTTAAATCTGATCTATTAGATTTAGATTTAGATTTGATTTGTTAGATTCTAATTTAATTTTAAATCTAAATTGATTAATAATATAATCTGATTTATTATTATTCTAATTAGATAATTTATTATCATTTAATTAGAATAATTTATTATCTATTATCTTATAATTTTTTATAATTAAAATAATTATAATAAATTAATTATAAAATATTATATCAATTATTTTAATATAATATATTTTCAAATAATTGATCTATATAAAAATATAATAATTTTTAAAAATTATTTTCTAATACAATTTTTTAATATTGAAAATAAAAAGAATTCTTATAAAAGAAATTTTAACTTATTTTTAAGGTTTTTATTATTATTAATTAAAATATTTAAAGTTCACTTAAACTCAAAAATTCTTAAATTCTATTTATAAATATATATAGGATCTAATTGATTTCTTATTAATATATATTTATGTATCTTTAATTTCTATAAATAATTTTATACAATAAGTTTATTATTATTATATTTTAGAAAAATATTTATATTTAAATAATCTTTTAAACTTTTCTTTACTTTCTGATTCTATTAATCAATTATTATAAAGATAATAAATATTAATTAATATATAATTAAAATAATAATTTTGATTAAATAATTTTTAGTCAATATAAATTTTAACTAATTATTACAATTTTTTTTAATTATTTGATATTGTAAGTATTTACAGAAAATGAAATAAAATTTTTTATTATTATATGTTTTATATAATATACTTTATCTTTGATTAAAACCTATTAATTACTTTAGATATCTAATATATCTTTATATTTATATTGTTATTTACAAGCTAACTAAATGAATAATTAATTTTACTAAAATTATAAGAGAATTTTTTAATTTACATGATTCATTTACTAAAAAATTTTTGAAAACTTTTATATTATATAAATTTATTATATAAATACTTATATAATTTTTTAAAATAACTAATATTTTTAACAAAATTGTTTTAAAATTTTTGCTAAAAATTTAACCTATTAATTGTTTTTTTCAATTTAAAAATTATTATAAGTGATTTTAATGCTTTATCTGTTTCTTTTATTTTTCTATAATTTTTATATAATCTATTTCTTCTGTTTTTTTATAATTTTATTTTGTTTAATTATTTTTATTTTTTTTTATTATTTTTATTATTTATAATAATTATTTTAATTTGATATTAAATATCTTTATTTAATTAATTTATAGCATAGCAAATAGTTAACTACAGCAGAAAAATTTGTATAACTTTATAGAAACTTAGTTTTCTTAATACACAGTAACTGCAAAGTGACTATATAGAAAATATATAGTTACTACCTTATTTAGTAGTAGCTTAATCTCAGTTAAGATTACTTGTATAAACTCATTTTAGATTTGGTAAAACATTTAAACTATAGTTTTACTAATTTTTTACTAAAGTTTTAATATAATTTTGCATTTTTATAAACTTTGATAAAGTTTTATTTTTTCAGAATTTTATAGATTATTTAATAAGATTTTAATATAATTTCATTAAATTTTACTTTTTTCTATTTAGATGATTTGCAAAACCTTTAAGTTTTATTCAGCAACCTTAATTGCAATCTAATAGATACTATGTAGTTACTGCATAGTAAGTAAATAAAGTTTTTGTAAAGAAAGTGTATTACTTTTCGTTAAAGTTATAAATCAAGCTCAGAGAATCTAAAAGCTCTAAGCATTTAGAGTTTATTTGTGAGTTTTATAAGTTATAAATAAAGAATCAGTTAAAATCTACAAAAATTACTTTTCTTTCAATATTATTCCTTATCTAGGATTTGATTATAATATCTACACTATCTTACTTTTGAATTTGACTAAATAAATTTTAAGTTCTAAGATATATAAAATTGCAAAATTAATTCAAGTATAACAGATATTTATAGAACTTAGAGAATTTTTTAAGGTCATAAACTTCTATGAGTAAAATCAATTGCTATAATATTCTCAGCTTAGATGTTATGGTAACTGAAACTGAACCTAATGATATCATGTAATAATTAAAAATAATTAATAAAAATTGTTCTGAAGAGTCAATAAATTGGTTTGATTGGTTGGATATTAAATTTTAACATGTTTCATAAATACTAAATTAATTTTTTTCATAAAATGTAATGATCTTTAATTTTTCTTGAATATACAAAATGTCTTTGTAATTTTTTGTTGTTCCTGTTTTTAATGCACTTCTATTACTTTTTTGTAACCATTTTGATTAATAATTTCATTTCAAAAATTATTCAAGTATTTATAACAAAATTTTTAAAACATTGGATTTTATTTAATAATTGTAATTATCTTTATGATAACTATTGGATGTAAAAAATTTAATTTTTTTGTAATTATTACATGTTCTTTACGATAACTTTTGGATCTAAAGAAATGATTTTTATTTTTCACAAACGGTAAATCATTGTTAAATTTGCATGCAACCAAAAAAAATTTTACAGGGAAGGTATCTTACAATAACTATTTTTCTAGGCTACGCTATAGGGTCTTACATAACGACATCTCGATATTATTACTGTATATATTTTGCAAGTCCTAATTAATAAATATTGAGCTCATTTAGATGTAATAAATTATTTGAATATAAGAACTTATGAAGAAACGCTTTTCGAAGTAAGAAAAGAACAAAAAAAAAAAAGCAAACAGTACATCTTTTACGGACATATGTTACTAAATATGCGTTGGAATTTTCTGAAAGAATTCGATGTCTAGCAAACCCCAATTACAGAAAAAAAAAAAAAGGCAAGGAATTTTATTTAACTGTTGTTTTATAATTTTAATATTAATTTCTTCTAGATTAAATATCGAACCCAGAAAGAAGTTGAAGCACAAGCAAAGCAATTAATTAAGATCTCGTTGAAACCCGTTTAAAAAATGACTAAAAATATGCATACATATGAGTAATATTGATATTTATACAATATTTAAATAAAAAATTACCATAATTAGTATCTTGCTCATTTGATTATGTATATTATTTTTATAGGTTAAAGTTTAAAATAATTCTTAATACATACATACGATTAACTTTTTATTTCCTTTCATTTATTTTTCTTTTGTTTAGATTTCTTTTTTTTAAAAAAAAAACAACAAACCAATTTTTTAATGTAATATAAATGACGGGAACGTTCTCCACGCAATACTACTTTATTAGAAGAATAAAAAAAAAACGAATGTGAAACGACAATTAAAGTGAATTGCTTTCATTAATGCGCTTAATTAGTTGCGCTTAATTAATTGCGCTAACTATCAAACGTATTCCATTATGACTCAATATGGAAAGAACAAAATTATATACTTGCGGTCACATGCTTATAAAACCATGAAATCATCACCAATTCACATTACTGCAATATCACAGATTTCATATTTCATCACATCTAAAGTTCAATAAATTGGTGATGTTAAAAAACTACGCTTTTAGTCACAATTATGTTGTTAAATCAAATGGGACAAAAGTCAACTGGTTAAGTAAGTTTAAAAAAGACCGTTCTAGCCAGTTCATGAGTTCATGAATGTATAAAAATTATGTCTTGCATATGTATTGTTCAGAGTTAAATGATTTGAGAATGCAATTATATAATATTATAGTTTTATCTGTTTGGAATTTTCCGCAAAGAATTCACAAACATTTCATCATCTATGCGTCCAAAAGTTCTAGACTCAAACAACAATCAAAGTTCCATTTACCTTCTTGTGGTGAATTATTTTGGTAATTATTATCCCGTATAAATCTTTTCGTCGTTTCTCCATTTTTAATTGAAATGTCCACTGAAATAATTGTAACCAGTCCAGTTTCATTTGGGATTGTACGGTTAGATTTTTTCATATGATCTTATATACTGCTTAGATATGATGAAAATGGTTAAATAATATATGTTCATATTATATTCTTTTTGAATAATTTTGTATGAACTTTATATTACCCGCTTACTAATTGTTCGCCCGTGATGTTTTATATTGATATTTTACCGGATTCACTATCGGAGTTGAATTTTCCGTGAAAATATCAATATGACGCAATTACCGTGATATATCAAACGAAAA
>CAJVPQ010001072.1:0-20588 GCA_910591825.1 Funneliformis caledonium
CGACATTTCCGAACAATCCGACAGTGCCGATAAACCTAAATTTTACATGTCCCGCAACTTTTGAAAATAGCTGTAATCAAAATCTTGAAAAAAAAAAAAATAATAATAATGGTTCACTATTTTTTTTACGAGGTACCAAAAGTGGAATATTTTATGTATCTTACCAAATTATGTTTTTGTCTAGATACTTTCAATTTCAAATGATCCAAAATCTTTACATTCATGACTATTGGTTAATAGATATTTCAGTCAACTTGTTGTTCGTATTCTGTGGAGGAATGCTTTCAAATTTAATGTACAAAGGTAAGAACGAGGACATCTTGTAATCTATTCAATGGGTCAAATAATTTACGTGATTTGGATTTCAATTTTAACGAAGCCAGTGATAGAGAAAGGAACTGCCTTGTTTGAAATTCTCCAATCAATATTGATCATTACTTAAGAGATGAATACGGATTTACCTTATACACTTAAAATGTGATGGATTCCTTGATCAATAATTATCGAGATGTAGAATTTTTACTGACAACATCCCATGTTATTTTAGAACATTGAATTTTATGAATTTCCGATTGATGGTTTCAATGACTTGATTTGTGAATTATGCTCCTTAAAATATGTTAGGTTTACGGAAAGTACAATGAAGATTCGATGAATTATTGCTCAAAAAACGAAGAACCATTTTATTATAAACTTTATTGACACGAAGAGGAAGGGTATTTCTTGTATTCCTTTCTACGATAAGAACTATGATTAGATTTACTCGTCAATAAAGCTCGTGTAACATTAAAACATCAATCAGCAATTTTTCAATTGGTCCGGATCATAAATTAATTATAACTTAACATCCCTATTTTCAACGAAATATTTGATAATATTTTTATTTTGTTAGGCGTCAAATTTAGAAATGACGGGTGGCGCACAGAAGGTTTTAATACGAACTTGCCTCTTCTAAATTAAATGAAGTGTTCACTTTTATACATTGAATTCCTATCGCTATAATCCTTTGCTTCGAACCCCGTATTTCTAACTTCTGTTCTCTTCTAAATCTATCCCTTAATTGTTTCCATAGGGAGATTGTCTTCTCATATAACTTTTATAACGTAGGAAAAGCAGCGCCGATCTACAATCTTTTACACGGAAAAATTTATTTTTGACCTTTCCCATTATGGAGAATGAGTCGTCGTACTTGAAATAAAGTTTCGGTCAGGTAAATTAAATCTACCGAAAAGTGCATCAAAGTTACGATATGTTAAAATTGTCAAAAATCCTAATTATGAATTTTGACTTGAGTTCTTTAGTTAATTACTTTGTGTTAGGAGTTATAGGTTGGCTCACTTATAAAGTATATATTTGGCCATATTTCATTTTTTCTTTGAGAAAACTTCCTGGACCACCTTCCGATAGTCTTTATTACGTGAGCTGGCAAAGCTTCTTTGTAAATGAGGTTGGCAAATATTTTCTTACTAAATTAATCCAGTTTATTTTTTCATTAATTTTTTTTTTTTTTTTTTTTTTAAGACTGGTGAACCGTATGTCAAATGGGCCAATCAATACGGAAATTTTGTAAAATATCATGGATTATTAAATAAACAAGTGATAATGGTTACAGATCTAAAAATCATACAAGAATTCCTTACAAATCAAACCTAAATACATTGATGGGTGCTTTTGCATCTGTTCACCTAATTTTTTCTCACACAATTTAGAATATGGCTCCAACATTTGTTAGTGTAGCTTTTACATTAAAAAGTTTGATAAAATTAATAAAGGAGAATCGAAAATTAATCTGACTCCTTACATTCAAAAAGCCTTTAGATGTCATTGGCTTAGTTGGTAAGGAAAAAATCTATATATACAGTACATGTACATGGATCTTATAAATTTTAAACATTATTAATTTTTTTAGGATTTAATCACGAATTTAATTCATTAACGTCTCCAAATGAATTGGCCTAAGCTTATGAATCTCTTATGAGTTTTAAAGTTACTATTGTAACCGCCATTTTATCTAGTTACATTCCTTTTATGAGAAGAATTCCGATAGCTTTGAATAAAAGATTCAATAATGCATGTAAAGTTATTGAACGTGAATCGAAAAGGTTGATTGAAGAAAAGTACCATGCCGACAAAAACAACGAATTGAATGGTAATGATCTACTGTCTATATAAAAAATGAATGAAGATGAATTGAAATACCAGGTAATTAAAAAAAATTTTTTTTAAAAAAAAATACTTATCATTTGTTTTAATTTTTTTTTTTTTGTTATTCGGATATTTCAGGTCATGACATTTTTATTTGCGGGACATGAAACTACAAGTAATGCAACAAGTTGTGCTTTGTTTTTGCTTGCACACCATCCACATGAACAAGATTTGTTACGCGAAGAATTAGTTAAAGCTTTTCCCGATAGATCAAAATTTAATCCCACCTTTGATGAAATTAATTCTTTGGAATATTTAAATTGTATAGTTAAAGAAACATTAAGATTAACTCCTCCATGTAATAATATAATTTCTTTTTTTTTTAAAAAAAAAAGAAAAAAATTTATAATCATCTTATTAACAAATCTAAATTTTTTTTTATTTTAGCCGTGGTTATGTTCCGAACCAATTTTGAAGATAAAGTTATTGGTGGACATTTTATACCAAAAGTAATTTTGTTATTGAACATATATTGTTCTTTTTTTTAAAAAAATATTCTTTAATAGGATACTCAAATTGATATTCCAATCGTGGGCAATTTCCATTTGGGACCAACGGCTGATGAATTTGATCCAAAAAGGTGGTTAAATCCTTCGTTAATTGAAAATATAACGATAACAAACTATCATTATTTGCCTTTCGGAACTGGTATTAGATCCTGTATAGGTAACAAATTGGCCTTAAATGAATTTAAAATATTATTAAGCATGCTTGTCAGAAATTTCGTTTACATATTAAGAAAAGGCCTGGTTTTCTAACTCGACTCGGTCCATATCTTGAACTTAACGTTTCTAAGGTTGAAGTTTAGACATAGTATATATATAGGAAGATTTATGTTCGACAATAACGTGTAAATAATGAAAATAATGGAAAAAAATACGATCAACATCCTAATAATTATTGATCGTTTTGCTATTATAAGTAAAGTCTTCTTAATGGAAGCTTAAATTATTTGTCATACATTTATGCAGACAGATCGTAGGGAAATAATCAGGAGATAATAAGAGATTTTGTCGATTTGCGGTTAAAGAAAAAAACATTCAGATAAATGTGATTATAAAGTACGTTTGGAGTGTATATTTTTATTTATTTATTTTTTTTTTTTTGTTACAATATTTCACATTTTTTTAAAAAAAAAAGAAAACGAAAACAACATCCAATTTAAGAAATTGAGCAATTACATCTTACATTTTATATACCAACGTTACTCAAATTATCGTATAAGATAAATTTAATAAACTAACCACAACGAATACAAATAAAATGTTAGAATTTAGTTCTTTAGTTATTTATTTTGTTCTTGTATTTGTAGTTTGGTTTACTTATACAGTATATATTTATCCATATTATATTTCTCCTTTGAGAAAAATTCCTGGTCCACCTTCCGAAAGTCTTCTTTATGGAAATTTCAAACCACTTTTCACAGAAGAGGTCGGTTAATATTTTTTTAATTGTAAATTACTAAATTGACATACATTTAATCATTTTTTTTTTTTTAGGCTGGTGAACCTCATTTTAAATGGGTGAAAACATATGGAGATGTTCTAAAATATCACGGATTATTTAATAATCCAAATCTTGTAGTTACAAATGAAAAGTTAATACAAAATATTTGTTTAAACCAAGGATATGAATTTATAAAGCCCAAAGGTATGTTGGGTGATCTTTTACCCCTCGTTGAACAAGGTATTGCCTTTGCAGAAGGAAAAGTTCACAAGAGACAAAGAAAAATGATGAATCCTGCTTTCAATTATAATAACCTTAAAGTACGTATAATTCTTGTAATACATAAAATTAAAACAAATCATTAAAAGTTTTCTTCTTTACATCTTTCACATCTTTTAGAATATGGTTCCAATCTTTTCTCGCGTAGCCCTTAAATTAAAAGGTTTATTAGAAGATAAAGTGAATAAAGGGGAATCAAAAATCAAACTTACTCCCTATATCTCTAAGGCGACTTTAGATATCATTGGTATAGTTGGTAAGATACTATTATATATACGTATATATATATATATTACATACATGGATTTATAACGTTTCCTAACTTCTTAAAAAATAATTATAGGATTTAACTACGAATTTAATTCATTAACTTCTCAAAGTGAATTAGCAGAAGCTTATAATACTATTGAGGGTGGTGAAGAAATAAATATTTTACGCATTATTATTAGTATTTTATCTTTTTATGTCCCATTTCTTAGAAAAATTCCTTTAGAAACAAACAAAAAATTTAATAACGCATGTAAAGTTACTGAACGTGAATCGGAAAAATTGATGAAAGAAAGAAATCGTGAAGACAAAAATAGAAATGATTTGTTATCTTTATTATGTTACAACAACGAAACTTTACCCGATAATGAAAAAATGACTGAAGTTGAGCTAAAATACCAGGTAGTTAAAAGAACACAAGTATTTTTTTTTTTAAAGAAAAGATTTATTGTCATATTTATATCATTTTGCTTAATTTTAATTTTTTTTTTATGTCGTCTGATATTTAAGATCATGACATTTTTATTAGCGGGACATGCAACTACAAGTAGTTCATCAAGTTGGGCTTTATACTTACTTGCACAACATCCACACGAACAAGATTTATTACGCCAAGAATTGGTTAAAGCTTTTCCCGATAGATCAAAATTTAATCCCACCTTTGATGAAATCAATTCTTTGGAATACTTAAATTGCATAGTTAAAGAAACATTACGATTATTTCCTCCAGGTATTACTTTTAAACTTTTTTTGATAAATCTATGTAATAATTTATTTAACTACCAACTTTTAATTCAGTTGCGACTTTGCAACGTTGTAATATCAAAGATGAAGTTTTTGGTGAATATTTGATTCCAAAGGTATATAATATATTTCATTATTGTTATTATTTTTTTTTTTTTAAAAAAAAAAAATCCTTCAAAATAGTATAATAATAAATAATTCTTTATTTAAAAATAGAATACTACAATTGATATTCCAATTGTAATGCTTCATAGATCACCTTCAATTTGGGGACCAACGGTCGATAATTTTGATCCAAAAAGGTGGTTAAATCCTTCATTAATTGAAAATGTAACAAACTGTAATTATATGCCTTTCGGTATTGGTGTTAGATCCTGTATAGGTAACAAATTAGCCTTAATTGAATTGAAAGTATTATTAAGTATGTTTGTTAGAAATTTTGTATTTCAACCAGTTGATGGATTACGTATGAAGAGAAAGGCTGGTTTCATTTCCGGTAAACCTAATTCACATATCGAATTATTTGTTTCTAAAGTTGAAGTTTAATAGGAATATCATCACACGTTAACTTTTCTTAATGATATAATTATTGAATAAATCTATTTTTCTTTACATTTCTAAAAGTTTACGTGTATTGGTTAGAAATGGAAACTTCCCCAATAAAATTATCCAGAATTTACAAAAGTTATGAATTCTTGATTACAACCAAAAAAAAAAATTGTTATTATTTAGTAACAAGCAGATTTAACGAATCATTAAACTGAAATTGTGGTAATCTAATATACAAAAATGAATTACTCCAACAATAACCAAATAAAAGTTTGACGAAACATTTTTAAACAATTCCATATTTCATTTCATTCGGTAGGAAGTTAAGCAAAACATTTACTGATGAAGCGTTATAAATACTTTATTTTTTTTTTTTTGAACGTTACTTTGTTTTAAAATATACTTGCCAATTTTATTTTCATGTTAATACAACGTTTTAAGGTAATTCAAAAAGAATTCTTATTTTGGGATTTTTTTTTTTTTTAAAAAAAAAAAAAAAATGCAAATTTGTAATAATCCCCCTTTTTTAACAACTCAAACCTAAATAAAATAGGATTTGTTAGTTTTTAATTAGGGGGTTTTTTGAAATTCAAATTGTTTCAAAAACTCATTTAAGTTTTTTTTTTTTCCTTTTTCTAAAAAAAAAACACCTTAGTCGTGTAACTCTCTCTAACAGCCTGTTTATATTCTTTATAGTATACGTTATGATCTGTTTAATTTTTTCTTCCAAAAGATTAAAAATACTGTACATCCAATTAGAGGCTGCATAATCTAAATTTTGAAGCCCCGACCCGGACTTAAATTCGTGTAATAAAAAGCCCGCCCGCCCGGCCCGGACTTAATAATACGACAATCAATAATTAATTTGTTATTTGTCGTGCGAAATTTATTTTACAAATACCAAAATAGTAATGTATATCGAATTTTTATTGAAAATAAAAACTAAAAAAAAATTATAATGAAGTGCAATATGTAAAATCTAAAATACATCCATTGTTGATTACTCTTGTGTTTCAATAATTTCATTATAATACAACCTTCACTTTTTCTGCTTTTTACTCCTTTTTTTGGTTTATATTTGACTTTTATTTCCTTTTTGATTTAAATAATGTAAGGCGACAAAATTAACAACAGCCGCTCAATTTTTAATTATAACTTTGCCAGAATTCCGGGCTGGAACTTTGGAACCCGGACCGGGCCCACCTGGCGGCGATGGAAAACATGATTGAAAACAAGCCATTACTCGCATAAAAGCTAGAAAATATACTGATTCAGATGGTCAAGAACATGAGACCGAATTATCTAATAAACTATTATTAATATTATCATCTTTTTTTAATCTTTTTATATAGGATTTTACATTAAAGACAACACAGTTATTATTTTGTTCTGAAAAACATTTGTGATGAAAAGCATGATCACATAGAAACTTTATGCCTTCTTCTTAACATTTAAATTTTATAGCTTTTGAATAAATTTTCTAAATGATATATATTTGGATCATTTTTATTACAAATCTTTAAACTATTATTTTTATTCATTTTATTCATTTTTTTAGTCAAAAAACTAATCGCAGATAAGTTATATGTCCTATGCTTTTAACTAGGGTTTCCGTTGTTCGAATATTTGTTTGTAAATAAAATTCAAATATTCGAAATCCAAATGAATCGGAAATTGATTTCGAATATCGGTTTTCGAATATCAAAAATCAATCAATTCGATCGATTATTTTTTTTTTTTTTTAATTTGTTTTTCGATATTTTATTTATTTTGCTTTATTTCTTTTTTTTTTTATTTTATTTTCGTAATTTGTTATTTTTTTTTTTGGCATTTTTAATTTTCGTTCTGTATTTCAAACGGAAACCCTACTTTTAACATGTCAAATGATTAGAAAGGGGGGAAATATAAATTTTGAACTTTGACCGATCACAGGCAAGATTTTAAAAACTAAAAAAAATTGCAACCTGCAAAACCGTTTAAGGGATATGATTTTATAAATTGTTGAATGTTTAGTAAAATTTTAAATCAATAAGAATGAATAATTATTCCTTTAGATTCAATAATAGATAAATTTTATGCTGTTTATTCATTATTTATCGACTTGAAAAATTTTTTATAATAATAAAAATTTAAATTTAAAATAACAAAAAAAAAATATAATAATAATAAAAAAAAATAATCTGAACGGGTTATGTGGTAAAACTACATAAATCAAACTAAACTTCAACTTTAGAAACCATCAATTCGAGATATGGACTAGGTTTACTAAGGAATCCAGCCTCTTTCTTTACATGAAATCCTTCAACAGGTTGAAAAGCAAAATTTCTAACAAGATAGCTTAATAATATTTTAAATTCATTTAAGGCCAATTTGTTACCTATACAGGATCTAATACCAGTTCCGAAAGGCAAATAATTATAGTTTGTTATATTTTCAATTAACGAAGGGTTTAACCACCTTTTTGGATCAAATTCATCAGCCGTTGGTCCCCAAATTGAAGGTAATCTATGAATCGTTGCAATTGGAATATCAATCATAGTACCCTATTAAACAAAGAAAGTATTATTTATTATTAAAGTTATATTTAAAAATAATCTCTTTTAAGCAATTATATAATTTAATAATATACCTTTGGAATGAAGTTTTCACCAAACATTTTATCCTTGATATTATATCGTCGAACAGAAATAACTACAATGAAAAATTGCGTTTAATAGATTATTATATAAATTTCCAAAAATTTATTAAAAAATTTATACCTGGAGGAAATAATCTTAATGTTTCTTTAATTACGGAATTCAAAAATGTCAAAGAATTAATTTCATCAAAAGTGGGATTAAATTTTGATTTATCAGGAAAAGCTTTAACTAATTCTTCACGTAATAATTCCTGTAAGTCTTGATTTTGTGAAAGTGAGTGCAAAGCCCAACATGTTGCATTACTTGTAGTTTCATGTCCCGCAAATAAAAATGTCATGATCTAAAATATCCAACGAAATAAATAAATGATTCTCAATATGATTGTCAACACAATTTTTTTTTTTTTTTAAAAAGAAAATAAAAAAAAAAAAAAAAAAAAAGAAAATTTTTAATTACCTGATATCTAAGTTCGAGGTCGGTCAATTTATCTTCGATAGGTAAAGTTTTGTTGATTTTTATTAATAAAGATAATAAATCAGTTCCATTCAATTTGTCGTTTTTGTCATCTTGATATTTTTCTTCAATCAACTTAACCGATTCAATTCCAATAATTTTTTGTGCATTATTAAATTTTTTGTTTCGATCCAATGGGATTTGTCTAACAAATGGGACATAAGCAGCTATATTACTAATAATAACGTCTAGGAAAGAACTATCTTCGGATCCGATAATAGATCCATAAGCCGTCGCTAAATCACTTGGAGACGTGAGTGATTTAAATTCGTGATTAAATCCTAAAGTAAAATTTTTAAGAAGTTAAGAACTTTATTATAAGATCCATATATATATATGTATTTATAAAACTTTGTTTCTTACCAGCTAAGCCAATGACATCTAAAGTAGTCTTAGAGAGATAGGGACTAACATTAATTTTCGATACTCCTTTATTCACTTGATCTTCTACCAAATTTATTAATTTTAAGGCAACGCGATTAAAGATTGGAATCATGTTCTAAAAAAAAAAGAAAATTTTAGTGATTTGCTTTAATTACATTTATCACAATTTAACATACGTACTTTAATGTGATGATGAGTAAAAGCGGGGTTCATCATTTTTCTTTGCCTCTTGTGAACATCTCCGTCTGAAAATATGATACCATTACCGACAATCTTTGTAAAATCTCCCCTTAAAAAATGAGGTTTATAAAAATCATATCCATTACTTAAAGTAACTTCTTGTATCATTTTTGCATCCGTAATTAGAACTACTGGTTGATTTAATACTCCGTGATATTTGACAAAAGGTCCATATTTTGTTATCCATCTATAATGTGGATTACCCGCCTTAAATATAAATATATATATATATATAAGTGGTGTGTGTCAATTTAGTAATAATAAACGGTTACAATTAAAAATTATTAACCGACCTCTTCTGTGAAAACTTGTATAATATTTCCAAAAATAGGATTTGCAGAAGGCGGACCAGGAACATTTCTCAAAGGAGAAACATAATATGGATAAATATAAGTTTTATAAGTAATCCAACCAATGGCTACTAAAACAGAAAAACCAATTAGAGAAGTCAAGTCAAGCATTTTTTCTTTTTTCTCTTTTTTTTTTTTTCTTCGGTTAAAAAATACGATCAGAAAATTTACACGTATTTATAATTTTCGCTGAATGCTGTTGTCGGGGGTTGTTTGGGTTGTCGGGGGTTATCAGTATTTTCGAAAAGATCGAAAATACTACCAAATATGTGCGTTTATTGTGTTTTACCGATCGGCATCATTAACTTGCCTCGGCCCTTTCCATTGCCATAACGTCATTCATTTTAGGGGTCCGAAAGTCTTGGTTTTTTCTAATCGACCAATCAAAAACAAAATTTCTTTACATAGTTAAATTGATACCAAATATCTCCAATCCTAAGTTCACACTCCCCGTTCACGGAGAAATGAAGTTTCCAATCAAATGCATTGTTCATAGTAATTGATTATTTTGACCTGACTGATTAATATAAGCATCCATTTTAGTATCTACGATCGCTTTCTACAGCTGTCTATTTTGTTATGTCAAAAGTCAAGCAAAAAAAAATAAAATCTGAGAAAAAATGGTTGCTAATCTACAACATGTGGTACTTGATTGGTTGATTCTAGGCTGCGCAGGAGACAAATCAAATTTGGAATTATTAGCTACCGGATAAGTGATTTATCCGGTATCACGTAATAATTTTTAAATATTTTTAATTTTTTTTCATTTTATCCTTTTATCATGAAATTTTACAACTGACTTGATTTATATTATTATATAATTTTCGAACAGGTTTTTCACAATTAATTGATAAGTTAATAAGAGATCATTACAAGAACACCGATACCTATACAATTATTATAAATAAAACTATATAAAATTTCTGTTATATCTAGTAAATATTATATAATAAAAAATTGCGAATTAAAATAGTCTTTGTGATACCGGATAGAATTTTTTTTTTTTATTCCTTGAGCACAAACTAACAAACATTTAATATTTAATAAACAATAATTACTTTTTTGAATCATAATTAAAATGCGTTCAAGATTTATGAATTTGTTAACAATTATAAGAACAGATTGTTACCAATCGGGTCTTTTAATTTTCTACTAAGCTTTTCTCAGCCAATAACAATTATAGTGTATATCCATAGTTAGATTTTGTGAGCTCATAATTACCTACCTAAATCTTTTTGTCATACAAAAAATTTAAATGATTTTCGAAATAAAAAGAGTTAATCGAATTTCTATTTAACACAACTTCTGTACTACGAAACAGAGTCGATAAAATGGGTGGTCAATAATTTCTACCTTTACTTTTTAATTTATTTATTAAACTTTTCTCAATAAATAAAAAGTTTAATGTCTGATCCTTTAACATCAAATGGAGTTAAGGATGATAAAGTCGAGCCTCCTGAAGACGTGGGTAGCAATTTATTAGTAGAATTTTCCAATAGAACACTTGCCTTACTAAATCCGATCAAAGACGAACGTTCCTCTCCTTATGAATCAGAAAATGAAGAAAGGGAACCGGCAGAAGAATCACCTAATTGGCGTGCTTCCCTAATGTCAAATCTCTTCCATATGAAAGGTGTTTCTACAGGTCAACCTGACCCTCATCCTCATTCAGATTTGAAAAAACGCCCGAAACCACCAAGGCGTCAAAGGTCTAAGCCATTAGAGTTTGCAACTGGACTTTCGGAAGATCAATTATCTGCTCCATATGTTGAAGAAGTACTTCCTGAGCAACCTGATTTCATAAGGCATCGACCACTTACTTCAGATACAAATGAAGCTGAATCGTCCAATAAAGCAGAATCATCCGAAGTTGGAGGTAAATTCCGTACTAAATGTTCTTTTTTGTTATTATTCTTTTACGTCTCATCACTAACATCAATTGTTATTCTTATTTTATTTTATTTTATTTTTTTTTAAAGAATCTTCAACTAGAAACAAATTTCAAAAACGTGTTAAGAAGGCACTAGCTTTGTCAAAAGCAAATCAAGTATTCAATACTTCTAATAGAAATCATTTACAAGATACTGGTAATTTAGGGGTTCTTATATTTCCAAGTCCAATTAATGTGCCTTATTTATGGGCAAGAAGAGATTACAAAAAACGTAAAGCGGTAATTAAAAAAATTTTTTTTTTTTAAAAATTTTCTATAATGAATATTCATGATCACCTTTTAATCGTTTTTATTTACAGCCACCTATTTTATTTGATGCTTTGAAGGTATTGGGATTTTTATTACTTTGATCTTATTTTAATAACGAGTCAATTTACAATCAGAATGTTTTGATCTTTAGCTTGCAATTACCGACTCGTATAACGATGCGAATGTTTATAATATGCAAACTATATTTAGAGTAGAATTAGAATACGGTGATGTAAAATGGGTTATAAAAAGATCAGGAATTGATTTTATCTCACTTTATATCAACTTGAAAAAGAGAGCGGATCTCCCTTTCATACCAGCGATACCAAATGGTCTCTATAAATGGTTTCGTTCACTATTTCATAGTACACATATTCGTCATGAACTTCAACAAATCGGAGTTCTTGAAAGGAGGGAACAGTTGGAGAATTATTTAATTCAAATAATTAGAACCTTAAATATGCATGTCTCCTATGAGCTTAATGAATTCTTGGAACTTAGTGCAATTTCTATAACAAGAGACATGGGTTGGAAGGGTAAAGAAGGTTACTTTGAAAATAAGGTTGAAAGGTTCAATACACCTATTTGTTCTTTCAGAAATTCTAATGTAAAATGGATAAGTGAATGGGTGATCGTTCGTGACTCATATATAGCATTTTGTTCTCATATAAGTTCAACAACTCCAGCTGATGTTTTTTTACTTGACAGAAATTTTCAATGTGACAAAGTACTTATCCAAGGATTTGATCGTGTTTTAACATTTCATGGTCGAATTAATATAGAAAATAGCTCACGAAGGATTGAGCTTAAAGCTGATACGCGGATGCTGAATGAGTTCTTGGAGAGTATTGAAAGAGTCAAGCAATCATCTCCTTGGGTTAAGCAACATCGATTTGATTCTTATGCACCTATCAGGGAGAATGCAAAGATTAAATGGTACGTGGACGGTAAAGATTATTTCTTTGCAGTTTCTGAAGCCATTCTTGCAGCTAAATCAGAAATTTATATTGAGGATTGGTGGCTATCACCAGAATTGGTGTGTATTAATATTTTTTTTTTTTTTTACAAAAAAAATTTTGTTGCGTTAAGCTAAATAAAAATTTTTGCATCGATAAAGTACCTTCGTCGTCCTCCATCTCAAAATGAACAGTTTCGATTAGATAGATTGCTCAAAAAGAAGGCCGAAGAAGGTGTAATGATTTTTATTGTTGTTTACAAGGAAGTTAAATATGCTTTACCTCTGGATTCATTCCACACAAAGAAAACTCTCCAAGAACTTCATAAAAATATTAGAGGTATTTATTAGAATTATTATTTTTTAAGAATAATGTAAGAATTCGTTATACCTGGTTAATTATTTTTGTTACAGTTCAAAGACATCCAGATCATGGACCTGAGGGTACAATGTTTTGGGCTGTGAGTATTTACTTAGAAATTATTTTAACATTTTTATCAATGAGTAATTAAACAGATAATCTTGTTTCCTTATTATTATTTTTATTTTTCAAATTTTAGCATCATGAAGTATGTTGTTATTTTTTATTTTTCTATTTTTGTTCCGAATTCCGAAATTAGATTTACCTAAAGAAATTTTTCGTACATAGAAAATGGTGGTTGTTGATTGTCGAATTGCATTTATCGGAGGATTAGATCTATGTTTTGGGCGTTATGATACTCATGCCCATGAGTTGGTTGATTGGCATCCAGACGATGACAAACAACACTCAATATGGCCGGGTCAAGACTATTCTAATCCGAGAATTAAAGATTTTCAGAATGGTAATAATTAATTACAAATTGGCATCATCGAAATTTAATTTATTGATTTCATTTCTTATTAACGCGTAATTTAGTTGTCGATTTCGATAATCCATTGATTGATAAATCACGAACTCCTCGTATGCCATGGCACGACGTTTCAATCGGTATGTGTGTATTCAATACGTTGTAATATGTGTAAGATGTGTAAGGTGTTTAATTGATAATTGATTCGATCGTTTTTTTTTTTTCTTATTTTTTTATCAGGAGTGGTCAGTATATTTTAATTAATTAATCAAGATTCAGATATTTAAGTTAATTAGTAAAATTTAATTTCAACTTTATAAATCGAATTCTAGGTTGGACAACCAGCAAGAGACGTGGCGAGGCATTTTGTTCAAAGGTGGAATTTTATTAAAGAGGAAAAAGCTTTTGACAAAGAAAAATTCTCTTTTTTAACTCCAAAAGGAGAATATGTTAGTACACGTGATGAGAGTAAATTCAAAGGTACGCTCAAATTATGAATTATAAGAGATTGTTTCGGATTCTAACTATTTGTTAATTTAGGAACTTGTGACGTGCAATTATTGAGGAGCAGTGCATTTTGGAGCAGTGGAATTAAACTTGAAGTAATACATTTATTCTCCGTTCATGATTTTCAATAATATATTCTATTTATTAATTTATTAATATTAATTCGATTTAATTTTATAGAGTTCCATATATAACGCATATTGTTATTTAATTAGAACTTCTAAACATTTTATTTATATTGAAAATCAATTTTTCAGTGAGTTTATTTTCATTGAAAATCTTAATTTTTCTGTTATTATTAATTTAATTAATATTTATTTATGTTTTTTTTTTTTCCAAAAAAAAAACCCTAGTTACAACCACAGAGAATGATTCAAAATACGTTGTCAAAAATAGGATAGGCGAAGTAATTTTTTATTTTATATTCAAGTTATAAATAGTTTTATGGGAACTAAATGGTTCTTTTTCTTTTTTTTTAGTGTATTGTTGAACGTATTATAAAAGCGCACAAAAATAATGAAAAGTTCCGAATCATTGTAGTTATGCCCTTATTGCCATCATTCGAATCTGATTTGAACTCAAGCGATGCTGGGACAATTCGGTATGTGATGTTTTTTGGATACTTATTAAAATTAAGTAAAAACATAGATAAAATTAACTCATAAAAAATGTCGTCCTAGTATGGTTATGCACTGGCAATATGTGTCAATATGCCGTGGTGGAAGATCAATTTTAGAAAAATTAACTGAAGCTGGAATTACTCCGGAGAAGTATATCACTTTTTACGCATTGCGCGGACATGACAAAATACATTATACTGATAACGTGAATGAAAATAAATCAATAAAATCGAAGAGATCAATAATATCCAATAAAGGAAAAGGAAAGTTGGCAGATAATGATGATAATTCCGGTGTATCACTGCAAAGAAAATCAAGCAATTTATCACAAAATTCGCGTGACGTGAGATCAGATAAAACTTCGTCAGAATTGAAACCACCAGAAGACTTGAGAAATGCACCCAATGCAACTAGTGGTGGAAGCAAAGATTCGCAAATACGACATCCTTTAGAAAGCTCATTTAATGATGAGAATGCAGAACCTTTGACAGATGATAGAATTGGAGGAGAACCAGCTATCCCTTCTGGCATAGCTCAAATGGATCCTAGAAAAACTTATATTACTGAAGAAATTTACATACATAGTAAATTAATGATCGTAGATGATCGATACGTTCTTTGTGGTTCAGGTAAGATCAAATTCTAATTTAAATATATATTTTTTGTTTTGATATTTATTCCATTTATAAATATTAAATTGTCTCTTTTTCGTTATAGCTAACATAAATGATAGGTCGCAACTTGGAATGCGTGATTCAGAAATTGCGATTGTTGTCGAGGATCATAAGAAAGTGGAGACGCGTATGAATGGAAAACCGGTAAATAGAAAATTTTTCTTTCTTGAGATCATTCAAATATTAACGAAAATATTTCTTTTCTTTATATAGTATCAAGCATCCAAGTTTGCATATACATTGCGTAGTAATATATTTAAAGAACACCTTGGGTTACTAGAAACACAGGATCACTCATCAATCACCAAAAGTTGTTTACCACCATTGAGACCTGAAAATTTATATGAAGCGCACGACGAAGACGAGTCGATTACATCAATAATAGATAATCCAGCATCATATTTTCCTCCCAAGCATCCTAAACATCCCACAAAAACAGATCTAGTAGTTATGGATCCACTTTCTGATGAATTTTATGATTATTGGCGAACTACTGCACATAACAATACTGAAACTTACCGTTCTGTGTTTAGATGTGTGCCTGACGACAACGGTAAGTAATTATTAAATAGATATAATTTTTTTTTTTTAATGTTTAACTAATTTTAAGTATGATGCAGTCGCTGATTGGGAACAATATGAAAAATTTGTTCCTGACCCTGCTAGAGTGCAACCATGTCATGTAGCAAATTCCGAAGCAACCGAAGAGGATGTACGAAAAAAATTAGGGAATGTTCGTGGACATTTGGTAACATTCCCCACCAAATTTTTAAATCAAGAAAACTTATTAGGGAGTGTAATTTCAAATGCTGTTACCCCTGCTGAAATATTTACATAATAGATGCAAGTAATTTATTTTTAATAATTTTTAATATATTATTTACATTATATAACTACATTAATCTTAATATTAATATTATTAATCTATATACATAAATTAAATAATTTATTTCCATAATGTTTACCGTATGTCACGTGAAAATTATGATTTCCTAGAGATTGGTGGTCATTTATTAGTGAAACGCCATACAATTAATGATAAGACCTTAAATAAAATATAATGTAGTTGAAAATTTTAAGGAAACACTTTTACTCTTTTAACTAACATTTTAAAAAGTTTTATGCATATTAACTTTTCAACTTCTTTTCAACTAAAAAACGATGATCTTTGCCAAACCATTTTAGTCACAATTACATGAATCGAACAAACTAAATTTTCACCATTAATTACTGTACTTTTTTGATCGGGTTGACGGCTAAAAAATTCAAAATTTAAAGACGAATAAAAAAACTGAATTTGTGATAAAATCGATGAGGTAATGCATGCATAAGTTTCGCGTTTAGGGTTTCAGTTGTTATTATAAAATTTAAAATAGATTAGCGATTTCGCCGTTATGAAAAAAAAAACACTTTTTTTAAAAAAAAAAAAATATACAGACAAAAAAAAATAAAAAATAAAAATAAAAATAAAAAATAAAAATTCAATGTAAATTTATTCGGATAAAATATCTTACATAAAAACAAAAGAAACTATTTATCAAGCTTCAACTTTAGTAACGACTAATTCAAGATTTGGATCAACCTTAGAAAGAAACCCAGTTTTTTTCTTAATTTGTAATCCTTCAACAGTTTGGAAAACGAGACTTCTAACTAGCAAACTTACTAATATTTTCATTTCGTTTAAAGCCAATTTGTTACCAATACATGATCTAACTCCTGTGCTAAAAGGAAAATAATTATAATTGGTAATTCCTTGTATCGAAGAAGGATCTAACCATCTTTTTGGAACAAATTCATCGGCCGTTGGTCCCCAAATGGAAGGTAGTCTATGAAGCGCATAAAATGGAATTCCAATTAGAGTATTCTATTTTTTTTTTTTAAAAAAAAAAGAGAGAGAGGATTTATGATTTAGCACTTTTGAAAAAGGACATTTTACAATAAAATAAACAAAAGCTATAAAAATATACCTTTGGAATAAAATGTTCACCTAAAATTTGATCTTTACTGCTAGTCCGAAGAATAGTTATGACTAAAATAAGAATTTTTGACAAGTTAATAATAATAATAATATGACTACAAATTTAAAATATTTAAAATTTATACCTGGAGGAAATAATCGTAATGTTTCTTTAACTATACAATTTAAGTATTCCAAAGAATTGATTTCATCAAAAGTGGGATTAAATTTTGATTTATCAGGAAAGGCTTTAACTAATTCTTCACGCAATAAATCTTGTTCGTGTGGATGTTTTGCAAGTAAGTATAAAGCCCAACTTGTGCCATTAGCAGTAGTATCATGTCCTGCTAGTAAAAATGTCATAATCTAAATAAAAAAAATGATAGAAACATAAATAAACAAATATATATAACTAAATTGAATTCAAATTTTCAAAACTACCTGATATTTCAGTTCATCGTCAGTCAGCTTTTCTTCAATAGGCAAAGTTTGATTGATCTTAATTAATAAAGATAGCAAATCTTTTCCTTGTAGTTTGTCATCTCGATATTTTTCATCAACAATCTTTTTAGCTTCACGGTCAATAACTTCAACTGCATAATTGAATTTCTTATTTATGTTTATTGGAATCTTTCTAAGAGATGGGATATAATAAGAAAAAATGGCAATAATTGTGGATAAAGTGGTTTTTTTGGCATTCATAATCGTATGATAAGCTTCTGCTAATTCACTAGGAGATGTTAACGAATTAAATTCATTATTAAATCCTATATTATTTTTTTTTAAAAAAAAAAAAAAAAATTGTTTAAAAAAAGAATTGTATAAAGCCTGTGTATTACTAAGAAAAAAAAATTCTTCTACCAACTGAACCAATGATATCCATTGTAGTTTTTAATATATATGGAGTAAGATTAATTCTTGATCCTCCTTTGTTTACTTCGTCTTCTATCAAACCTTTTAATGTAAAAGCTACGCGTATAATTGTTGGTGTCATATCCTAAATTGTGAAAACAAAAGGGAAAATAAATTGTGTTCTTTTGTTATTTCCCTAAAATGATTTGAATTCAATAAAAAGGTACACATACCTTAATGTTATGATGAGTAAAGGCAGGATGCATCATCTTTCTTTGTCTCTTGTGATCGTCTCCTTCTACAAGAAAAAGGCCTTGACCCATAAATCTCTCAGCATCAGCCATTCTTTCTGCAGGTTTACGAAATTCATATACTTTATTTAACATAATTTCTTGTAACATCTTCGCATCCGTGATCAAAAGCATAGGTTTATTAAATAATGTATGGTATTTCAAGAAGCTTCCATATTCTTTTACCCATCTAAGATATGGCTCACCAGCCTAGATCAAAGAAAAACAAAAGAAAAAAAAAGGTTAGCTTTAATAATAAAATGATTATGATAAAAAAAAATTTATAATATATATCTATACACACCTCTTCCACGAGAAATCTTTTAAAATTTCCGTAATAAAGACTTTCAGAAGGTGGCCCAGGGATGTTTCTCAAAGGAGAAATATAATATGGCCAAATATAAACTTTATAAGTAAACCAACTTATACCTCCTAATACAAGTAATGCAAAATAACTAATTAACGAATTCAAATCAAACATTTTTATATTTTTTTATTTTTATTTTTTTTTTTTTTTTGAACAAATTTGCTTTTTCGATTAAATACTTTTTTTCTCTTATTGAAGTCTACAAGTCTGGTTAACTCTTTTTTTTTTTTGTTTAGTGTAGATCACCATTTTGTTTATTTATCATTGTAATAATAATCAACCGTGCTTATTCAAAAATGATAATGTACATACGAATGTATTAAATTGCATTAACTGAAAAAAGAAAATAAACTAGAGAACCATTTATTGGTCAAATATTATTAACGGATATTGAATTTGAATTTAAAAATACATACTATATAAATAAAACCTGCATAAAATTTTCATATTATAATTATTTTTTACGCGTCGCTTTCAATACACTTCGTCATAATGCCATTATATTCAATTGGTATATGCTTTTTATGCCAAAAATGTTTAAAATGTGATGAACTATCTTCATCTAGAAAATGTAAATGCGATTTAAATATATCTAGAGTATATGATCCAAAAACGAAAAATAGAATTTATAATAATAATTTGCAACTTTCTGAATTAGATAAAGCTAATAAGACTTACTTGTATAAAGTCGAATTTCTCAAAATTTTAACTACTGTTTATGCTCTTTGTATCATAATTTGATGACAAGATTAAAGAAAAATCAAACTACCAAGAATATTTTACTAAGAGCTTTTAAACCTAATAATAAATCACAGGGATAGGGATGGGAACGATCCGATCCAGACCGAAAGACCATTGGTCCGGTCATAGGACCGGTCTTATACCAATCTTTTTTGGGACGGATCGACAGGATTGATCATAGGATCGGGGTCTTTTTAACGGTCTTATAAAAGATGGTCTTATCGTCTTATCGATCGATCGCCCTTAACCTTTTATTGATAGACGTGTTTTTACGTGTTACATTTACGCGTTTTTTAAACTATATAAATGATAAACTACGCCAAGTGTAACAAATTTTGAATTTACAATCATACGCCGAGTACAATCAAAAAATGTCGTCTGATAATATTAGCGAAGCTGATTCTTTTCTTTCCTTAGCTTCCACCCATTCTCAACCTTCAAACAATAAAATTAAAGCGGCTTCTGATGTTTGGGACTATTTTCAGAAAATAGTTGATGAAAATAATGTTCTAAAATCAAATAAATGCAAATTATGTCATGCAACTTTTGCTGCTTCTTGTGCTACTTCTACTTTACGCCGCCATTTACAAAAAAAACATACTATAACCTATACTTCCAACACTTCTAACAAACAAACAAAACTCACTTCATATCGGTTCAGACCTTATACCAAACATGAACAAGCACACATTACAACCAATTTAGTTGACTGGATTGCTGTTAATTTACAGCCTTTTAAAGTTGTTGAGCAAGTTAAGTTCAAAAAATTAGTACATTCATTGGATTCTCGTTATGTTATACCATGCAGAAAGACAATAAAGGATGATGTTATCAACAGATTTACTGATTGTAAAAAAGACATTTTTACTTATCTTAATAGCTTTACTTCAAAAATTGCATTGACTACAGACATTTGGACTTGTTCTATTACTAGCCAATCTTATTTAGGTATAACTATTCATTTCATTACAAATTTTTG
>CAJVPQ010001073.1:0-20586 GCA_910591825.1 Funneliformis caledonium
AGAATATATACGGAAGAAACAGTGAACTTTTTTATCAGCTGTTTCAAAGAAACTTCTGGTTTATTTCGCAAAAAAAATAAATGAGGATGAGATATAAATCAGAACAAGCTTGAAAAATTATGTTCGCGATGAGTTAGTTTTAAAAAAACAATTTGTAACGTTTAAAATTTGCAAATGTAAGTATGTAGTAAAAAATATATTAGTGTTGTTACGTTTGATTTTTTACAATTTCAATTTCAATTGTAAAAATTGATAAAATTTTTATGGTGTATCACACTTAATATGATTAATCAATATAATTTTATATTAATAATAAGGAGAGGTTAAAAATTTTGTGTAATGAAAAAATCAACTAATGAAAATGTTTGAAGGAAAATTACTGTCCTAAAATATACTGGTTGCATTTTTGAAAACCGAATTTAAAACGGTGCAACCGGTTTGACCCTTTTCAAATCGGTTTTTTACAAATCCGGTTGAAACCGATCTTCGCAACGACGGTTTTATATTTGTTAATTATCAATTTACATGAACTAGGTTGTGGCTAATTATTTATAAATGCAATAAGAGAGAGAGTTTATAAAATTTAATGAGATCATTTATTCATCTTTTTTCTTTATTACTCCTTTTCAAGAAAAAAGGGTCGTATTTTCACAGTTTATGTAACAAAATGCATGATTTTTTTTGTTTAATATACTTAGTCTTAACAAAAAATAAAAAAAAAAATTCGCCAGTCGCGAAATATATATTTGTTTGTTTATTTTCTGTGGATCTCATTTACTAAATTAATTAAAATTTTTTTTTTTAAAAGAAAGCAATAAAAAAAAAAGTAAAAAAAAAGCCAAATTAATCTCCCATCACTCAAAAAAAAAAAAAAAATAAACCAAATCATGCAGTCACAATTATGAAAATCCAAATAGATCATTCATTCATTCATTAAAATCAATTTATTTTTATTTTTATTTTTATTTTTAAATTTTTTTTTTTTAGACCTGTTATGCTATAACTTTTTTTGCACGAAAGGTAATTAATCCTCTTTCATGATGCGAAAATCAAAAAGAATCTTTAATGCATTACATTAAAGATTATTTTTTATTTCTTGGATCTACCATCATAATTACGCAGTTTCCTATTCCAACAATTTTTCTTTACCCCACATTTTACCAAATATAACCATGAAACGCCAACTGTTTTTTTTATAAAGGAAAGAATTTTCCTGAAACTTAAATGTTTTTTTATTTTAGGTTTTTTTTTTTAAAAAAAAAGAAGGAAAAAAAAAAGGAAAAAAGGTTAAAAAACAAAAAAAAAAAAACTAAATATATACAATATATTGAAGATAATTTGATAAAGGATATATAATATTACGCTTATTATGGATTTTGTTTTTTTTTGTTTTTTATAAATAATAGATAATGGTAGAGGGATATGTCGTTAGAAAATGGAGTTTATATATATATAGAGGATAATGATGAAAATAATACATTAGTTACTCGTTTATATTGGTAAAAGGAAATGCAAAAGAGGAAAGTAAGACAAGAGATTGAGGAAATATGAAAAAAATATGTAAAAGAAAAAATATTGTACAACAAACAAGCATATCGGAATGGTATCTGGCAGTCTATTTAAACAAGAGAAAATGGCAAAAATTTATGTTAGTATCAAATGTTTGGACACCCGGTTGCACCCGTTTTACAGCTAATTTCATAAGTCACGAGACAGCCAATAATAACCGAGACTTTCCGAGAAAATTTATAAGGATTTGAAAAAGCCAACCACAATTTACATGGGTAAAAAAATTATTTCGCTATATTCGGAACACTGATCTGAACGTAGCGATAATGTTTTTTCTTCAAAAAATTCTATACCGAGTTTTACCGAGTTTTTTTTTTATCGATCTGCAAAATGATCGTCCGTCCCGTGACTTTTGAAATTAGCTGTAAACGCAAACCGGGAGAAACATACCACAAAAACTAAGATCTCTATGATATAATCAAATACAAAATAGAATATATGTAATACAAATGAACTTATATATGATATGTGAGATTTTTTTTTGATCTTGAGATATGAAGACGTCGTCCAAAATATCTTCTTCACATGAGCCTAAGTTAATAAAAGCAATAATCTTTATGTTATGTTAAAAACCTAGCCTTAAGATATTAAAACATTTACTTGGATGATCATTAGAGATGGATACAGGAGTGATATTTAGTATATGCAGGGCCAGGATTCTCAAATATCCTTCAAGGTGGTGGTCAAGTTTTTCACGGATGGTGAGGATCTCATCATTTGATCGAGTATGTCTATTAAGTTGTTCACTAAAGCGAACTACATTTGCTATAAAATTATCATATTGCTCGTTGTTTGCTGTCCAAACATGCCCTTCGATATTAAGAAGCTTATATCGTATAAATGCTAGCATGTTTTCATGTTTCTCGGCATTGACTTCGTTGAACTTTTTGGTCAGATACGTTTTAATTTCATCATCCAAACCCGTTTCCATACTACAGGATTGATTAAGAAGGGCATTCCGAGAAGTAAAAATTTCTCATTGATTCTTATATCCACTTAAGATCGGGAGTTGGCGTTAATATAAATTTTTAATATTTAGACAACATATACTGATGTCAAATCACGCATGCATTTAAAAATTCAAAGTAAAATATTTATTATTTTGCAAATAGATATGCAATATTAAGAAAAAGGGGGTCGGTACAACAATGAAAAGTGTAATGAATTAGCGAGTTTAAGGGGAGAAAAGAATAAAGTCATAAAGCAAGAATGAAAATAAAAAATAAAATTTTGAAGAAAATATTGATACGTTAATAAGCAACATAGATATTGAAAATTTGAAGAAAATGGTAAAATAATATATAAACTTCGTTATTCCACCATTGGCTCCGCACGACTAGCAACTCCTTTTCCTGGTTGTTTACACTCATCGCAAGCGCTTGCAATTTTTACAATAGCCAACAAAGTGACCAACAAAACAAAGCCGATTCTTGTAAATGATTTCATGATTGCGATTGTTTTCTTTGTTTAATTATGTATTTTTTTTTTTTGATTTGTATTTTTTTTTTTTTTTTGATTTTTAAGTACATGGAAATAAGGTGGAATTTATAATAACTCAAGAATTTTAAGATCGACTCTTTTTTTCCAAGTTTGTATTCATTATAAAGAAATGGTTCATACTAAGGTCAATCTAACTTATTTATTTCCGATTTTGTTGAATTAAATATGAATTGTTTTCATATTGATACTTTGAAATTGCAAACTCCTTTCACATTTTTTTGTGAATTTCCCTCTATTTCACATTTTTTCTCATGTTTGTTCGGGAAAAAATAGATGTACTGGTTAGCATGCGAAAATTAATATGTCGCACAAGACCTGTCCGCTCCGGAGCTAAATATGTAGTAAGATCTACCCCGAATAATGTTTATCATCAATTTTCGTGTCATTATTGAGTATTGATTAAAACAATCGATAATTCAATTTTTGTATGTGATTTCTCTTTTCGTCATACATTCACCTCGAAAAATTTAATTTTGAGATGGCTAAATTATTTTCAGGTTGCTTAGCATGACGTAAACCATATCACAGGTATCACCAGTGTATCACCCTAGCGCATGCTTCTTCCCGCAACTCAAATCACGAGGTTCAGCCAATCAGATTTTTGCGCTGTAACTAAGCCATCGTCATTATTCGATCCGCATGTACTATATATTATTTGTATCGCTTGTAAATTAAAAATCAATCAAAATTCTTTATTATATTTTGTAAAGTATTACATGAGAAAAGGCCGGTGTTCAAAAATCGGGTCAAACCGAATGGTCAGAAAACCGGTTAAAACCGGATTTAAAACCGAATGATAATAAATGTATATCTTCATACGCAAAAAGATAAATAGTATCTTGCAATCTTTTATCAAACATATATAATATTTTATCAAATCTTTTGAGAATTATTGTAAATACTTAAATTTTGCGTGTGTACATATATATTTGTATCTCGAATTTTAATGACGCGGAAGATTTTATATTTAAAAATTTAATTCTACTTAACTCTGATTTCCTTTTGAGGCATTGATTTGCCCGATTATATTGTCTTAAAGAAGCGTTTGGTCAGTATTATTTACGCAACTGTCGTAAAAAATTTGTAAAATAAAATGATTTTCTGTTAAAATTGATTTGTGATGCTGCCATGAGCTGAGTCTAAAAAGAGCTTCTGCATATGTCTGTTAGTTTATTAAAAGCATATGATGAAAGATTTAACTTTGGACGAAATTTCAGAGGTAAATTTATATTTTTATTTGCCACATAAGTTGATTTGATAATTAATTTGAGAAATATAAAAAAAAAAAATATTTTTAATAAAACTCTTATCCCGAATAATTATAATTTAAATTGGAATAAAATGACATAAAAATAAATTCAATTTACGATTTTATAAAAATTTTTATAAATTAGCTGTAAATCAATTGAAAAGTTTAGTTAATTATTTTCAAAGTTAAGAGTCGTTAAAGAGGCAGGTAATGTTGGTAAATTAATTATCTGAGTATGAGTGCAATTAAGTGTTGTTAAAGATTCTGGTAAATTCGGTAAATTAAGAATTTGAGTTCTATAACAATAAAGTTCTTTCAGAGTATTTGGTAAAGTCGGTAAGCCGGTAATTTGAGTATCAGAGCAATAAAGAGTTGTTAAAGAATTAGGTAAATCTGGTAAGCTAGTTGTTCGAGTATTTTTGCAAATAAGAATTGTCAAAGTGTCAGGCAAAGCTGGTAAACTAGTTATTTGAGTATTGGAACAATTAAGAGTAACCAAGGAATTAGATAAAGTTGGCAAACTAGTTAAAAGAGTATAATAGCAATAAAGTTCTTTTAAAGAGTTTGGTAAGGGTGGTAAGTGAGTTATTTGAGTATCAAAGCAACGAAGAGTTGTTAAGGAATCGGGTAAAGTTGGTAAACTATTGATTTGAGTATAAGAACAGTTAAGAATTGTTAAAGAATTTGGTAAATCTGGTAAACTAGTTATTTCAGTATGGTAACAATAAAGTTCTTTTAAAGCGATAGGTAATGCTGGTAAACTAGTTATCTTAGTATTATTACAGTAAAGTATTGTTAGAAAGTTAGACAAAGACGGTAAACTAGTTATTTGAGTATCAAAGCAAAAAAGAGTTGCCAAGAATTTAGGTAATTTTGATAATTTAGTTATTTTAGTATTTTCACAATAAAGAGTTGTTAAGGATTTAGGTAAATTTGGTAAACTAGTCATTTGTGTATATGAACAATTGAGAATCGTTAAGGAATTAGGTAAATCTGGTAAGTTAACTATTTGAGTGTAATAGCAATAGAGCTCTTTTAACGAATTAGGTAAAATTGGTAAACTAGTTATCTCAGTGTTATTACAATATAATGTTATTAAAAAGTTGGGTAAAGATGGTAAGCTAATTAGTTGAGTATCAAAACAGGAGAGTGTTGTTAAGGAATTCGGTAAAGTTGGTAAACTAGTTATCTGAGTATTGTTACAATTGAAATATGTTAATGAATTAGGTAAATTTGGTAATGTAGTTACTTGTGTATCGGAACAATTGAGAATCGCCAAGGAATTAGATAAATTTGGTAAACTAGTTATTTGAGTCTTAAAGCAATATAATTCTTCTAAAGAGTTGGGTAAAGTTGGCAAACTAGTTATTGGTGTATTATTACAATGAAGTATTTTTAGAGATTTAGGTAAAGTTGGTAAATTGCTTATTTGAGAATTATCACATTTGAGAATTTTTAGGGAGTAGGGTAAAGTTGACAGGTTGGTAATAGGGGTTCTATAGCAATATAATTTTTCTAAGGAATTGGGTAACATTGGTAAGCTTGTTATTTGAGTATCAGAACAGTGAAGCTCTTCTAAAAAGTTGGGTAAAGGTGGCAAACTAATTATAGGAGTATCTTTGCAATTAAGAATTGATAGGGAGTTTGGCAAAGTTGGCAATTTGGTTATCAGAGTTCCATTGCAATGAAATTCTTTTATAAAGTTAGGTAAGTATGGTAAGGTAACTATCTGAGTATTGGAGCAGTGAAGGGTTGTTAATGAGCTGGGTAAAGTTAGCAGGTTGGTTATTGGAATGCTATTGCAATAAAGTTCTTTTAAAAAGTTGGGTAAGGTTGGTAAGGTAACTAACTGAGTATTAGAGCAGTGAAGGGTTGTTAAGGAATTAGGTAAAGTAGGTAAGCAAGTTATCCGAGTATTATAGCAATAGAGTTCTTTTAAAGATTTAGGTAAGGTCGGCAAGCTAGATATTTGAGTATCGGAACAGTGAAGGGTTTTCAAGGAACCGGGTAAATTTGACAATCTAGTTATCTGAGTATTGTAGCAATAGAGTACTTTTAAAGTAAAAGGTAAAGTCGGTAAACTATTTATTTGAGTTCTATAACAATAAAGTTCCTCTAGAGTGTTCGGTAATGTCGGTAAGCTGGTTATTTTAGTACTGCTGCAATAAAGAGTTGCCAAGGATTTAGGTAAATTTGGCAGGCAAGTTATTTGAGTATATGAATAGTTGAGAGTTCTTAATTTTCGATATCTTTGTAATCCTCCCGTTGTGTTTGATATGTCATCTTTATTGGTTCCTGTAATATCTAAACTATTGATAGCATCATCATAATTGATACCTAGTGCCAGCGCTTCGATTTTTTCTTCTTGATCTCTAATTTTTTTTTCCAAGTTAATGATCGTTTCTTGCTTAGATTTAGCTGCATCTTCTCGTTCTCTAACCTTTCCTTCTAAAACGTTAATAGTTTCTTGCTGTTCGACTTTGATTACTTGTTCTCGCTCTTTGAAATTTTCTTCTAAATATTTTATTTGAAAACTCAACCTTGATAATTCCTCACTTTTTTTTGTTAAATCAAAATTTAAGTTTTTAACATTTTGCCTTCGGTCATCTAATTCTGCTAATATCTTTGTAAGTTTCTGCCCGGCTAATAACTCTCTTAAATGATCTAAATCCTTACAACCTATTTCATTCCACAAAGAGTAGAGTTGCAATTGATTTTCATCGTCATTTTTCTTTTTCCTTTGCTCTGGTTTATTTGTTGTAACCATTTTACGAATAATTTCTCTTTAAATTTACGATTATTTAGAAGTTCTAGGTGAAATGTAATTTTAGATAAGGGTAGGAAGATTGCTCCAAAGACGAAAAAATTTTTCATTATAAAAGGTAAATTTCAGCCCATTTTTTCTTATTAAGAACTTTTCCTTGCATGTGTTAATTCATCGTCTTAAGAAATGTCCAACCTGTTTTATCCATTTCCCAACTTTAAATTTTTTTCAATGATAAATTTTAACGTCATATTATAAAATACGGTAATTTTATTACGACTTTCTATATAAGGTGATTTGATTGTATGCACCTAAACAATAGCATCAATCATGAATGAAATGTGGGGCGGCGCAATATACGTATGATAATTTTTTTTGTACATCAACGTATCAAACATTTAAATTTACACCAATTATAAATTCTCCTTTTATGTTTTAGTTTATTTTGCACAGAAATGATTCGATTGCGTTGCCTCGCAAAAAGTGCATTTTAAAATATTGATTATCAAGCAAAATAAATAAAGTTTGTGAAATTTCAATTTCTTAATAAAATTAAACGAGGCAGAACTCTAAAGTTTTATGTTTCAATATAAAGTTCCAACATGATCGATCATAAATCTGAACGAGAGTTCGTTAATTTTTTTTTTTTTTTTTTGTGGTTTTAAATTATTTCCCCGCCTAAATTACGGTATATTCTTTAGGATTGGATGCAAAATGAAATATCTTTTAAAGATTTTCCATATTAACAATCAATAAGATTATAAGGGCCCTTCGCGAATAGTAAGTAAATAATTTTTTATTTTTCCCGGAAGTTTTTCCGTATTGATCCATATCAATTCGTATTCTTGTGAATAAATCAACATATTCGAATGTACAGTGTCTTTCTTAATTAAAGGTTGAGGAAATTAAATGCATTAAAATAGGATGACAAGAAATTCTCACGTGAATTAACCTAAATGTGACGCCACTGCTTTAAAAAAAAAAACTACCTTCTTAATTAAAAAGAAAAAAGCAAATTTACATTACACTGATTGATCTATTTTCTAGTTTTGTAATTAAAATCTTAACAAAATCCAAAAAAAAAAATTCTACCTTCAGATTGCTTATTTCTCCAAAAAAAGAATAAAACAAAATCAATAAAATATATTATTTTTCGAATTTCTTTCGTCAGATGCTTTCAGTTTGAGTGGTGGATCCCATTGATTTGAAAATACACTTTCAGTCGAGTATACCATATAAAGCTTGTTTCATAAACGTTTATTAAACATTTCCACAAAGTCTTAATCATAACACTTCTTTCTATAAACAGAGCGAGGATAGTCGTTTCCAAACATTTTATTCATCAATTTAATTTTTGATTTATTGTTAAAAAAAAAAAAAAGTCAAATTATATTTAATCCGCCACCGTCGTTCAGAACGAACAAAAAAAAAAAACAATGATCACAGAGAATGTTTCAATTGTTAAATAAAATGAATAATCAATAGAAGCCTATATTTCAAATAAACGCTTCCAAGTATATTTAATTAGCTTGAGGTTATAGTTTATAGAACTTTCTTCCATTTTTATATTTAGTGAAATTGTGGATCATCAAAAATAAAAAATAAAATAATGTTGATGGGTCGCATATCTGTATGAAGGAGAATTTGGAAATTATCATAATTTGTGGCGCCATTCCATGTTAACAGATCATTATTGGCGTATTGCACCTAATTGGAGATCTAGAATTTTCATAAAGATTATAATTTATGACATTCATATTAATTTCCGTTAGAAATTTCTTTACGGTCCGAATAAAAACAAAATAGTCATCCTTGTTATCAAAACTTCAAGGTGTTCTCAAGATTCTTCGGTTAGTCAACAGATATAAATTTTTATCCAATGATGATAGTTTGGATTAATTTTGAAGTATCACATCTATTCTATTGGATTCAACTCCATGTGAATTTATCTATCGTGGAAAATAAATTAGATTTTATTTAAGAAGCGATGTTGGAATCAAACCAAAATTTAGAAATTCATGTTTGTTAAAAAGAAATTCAATCTACGATGTCACGTGAAATTCAAATTATACAATAATTTGTTCAAAAAGAAAATTTTTTTATTAAGTTGGATTCCTACAAAAATAAAATAAATAAATAAGCAATTTTTTTTTAAAATCAAAATAAACAACATTACTTTATTTACTTTTGCTCATAAATAAAAAATATGATTGATAGCATTGGATTTGGAATTTGTAAAGGTGTGGTGATAATAATCTACATGTTTATGAGTTAATAAAATTATATTTCAAGGTACTAATTGATCGTTTTCGCGGGTTTATAGCAACCTACATAGTATAGTATAAAAAAATACATTCGAATCCATACTTTATGTAATACCCTTTTACTTTACAATATTTACCTTTATCAACGATCTTATAATAGCTTAAATCCTATATTTATAACCATATGAGATATTAAGAGCGTTCTCAAGCACTTCAATTAATAGACCAATATACTGTATAATCTGATTGGCTGAAAGGTATCATAGAGTTTCTTATTTCGATAAATAATCAAAAAGTTACAAACCTCCTCTTTTTAAATGATTTACAATTGATAGAGTATGCTCAAGTGATAAATATTACAAATATTAAAGTAAAAAAAATAAATATTTACTTTTTCTTGTTGTTGTATAGCAGCTTCATTAAGTGTCAATAGTTGGTTATGCTGTTGCAACAAGAGTGCAAGTTCGTAATATCATTAAAGGGAATGGTATTTAAAGTTGGATTTGGAAGATTTTTATTTTTGGAGGATTTCTTATTAGGCATGGCGAAGATTATTAGAAAAATAAATTTAATGTAGGTAAAAGAATATGCTCAAGTTTATAATTCTATCGATTTTGTCATTGATTGTGATACTTGAGCACAATGACATAAACAGCTAATCTCATTGTGGGAGATGCTTGAGAACGCTTTAAGTTTAAACTTTTAGCAAACACAGGAAAAATACCATGATCGAGTACAACAACGGCTTTTCAGGAAGTTGATAAAGGCCGTTCCCATTCACCTCACTCAATGTGATTGGATAGTGATTGGGATGGTGCACAAGCTTTACGATCTTATCACGACTAGGATAATTAAAGGTTTAAAGATTGTGAATATTGAATATTCCTTGTATTTAACATTCTGACATGATTTATTTGCTATTAGAATTTGTATTATCTAGTAATTAGATGGCGATATTCTTGGTGTAAAATTGAAAGAAGAAGTACCTGCTTTTGCTTAATCTATTTTTTAATTTTATTGGCAAATCAAATAATTCAGAACAGCCAAATTCATTTAAATCCTTAGAAAATGGTCAGATAGCTTCAGGACATCAGACTTCATAAATAGCAATATCACTAGTAAAGTTAATTTTATAGAGATATTATCCATTACTTATTAACATAAAACGAAAGCAAAAGTTTTTTTTAAATCGATCGACGAATTTGAATGTTGTACAACATTTTTAAACATGTATACCTTAAAAAAGAATGACAATGAAAATCAATAAATATAACTTTTCTTTTATAACAATGTTGGACAGTAACGATAATGGGAAAAGTGTAATAAATAAGTTTAAAAATATATTTATCAAAACAAAAAAAAGAAATAAAAAGGATGTAGCTGAAGTTGGTAAAAATGAATTTAACATGACAAAAACATTTATCTCAGTTTTAAAAAAAAAAATTTTCATACATTAAAGACAGTTTCAGATGTTAAGAAAACCAATTCATTAGAAGAAGGTTAATATTGTATATGTTTATTCATTAACAATATTCATATAATAATGCGTTAATTATAAGTTATATAAAATATTTGAAGGAATAGATGGTAATGATAATGAACATTTATACAAATAGTTTGTGCTAAAAATTTAAAGTAATTAATTTCAAAAGATTTTCTTAAAAATAATAAATAAATACCCCTGACGCTCCTACTTCTGAAGAATTAAATGGTAGAGAACTTTATACTCATTTAGTCAAGTTATAATTCTTTATTAATTTTTATTTAAAATAAAATTATGGCTTAAAGATTGTAAGTCGTTTATTTTTTAATGTATGCATTTTGAATTCAACTAAAAATTTAACATAAATCTCATCTAATAGGAAGTAGGGCTATTCTTTAAATTCTTTATTATTTTATATTTTAATTAAATTTATTTTAATGGATAATAACGATAATATTATAGTTGTTAAGTTATTTTATTGATCAATTATACTTAATTCTACTTTAAACTGCTAAATATTTAATTAAATAGCTTGTAAATTACCTCTATAATTTCTATAATTAAATATAAATTTTCTATAATTTATGTTAATAAAGTGATTTAATGTTAATGCTTATATAGAAAGTAAGTTATTAAATTGATTAATTTATAAATTTATTATAATGTAAACTCAACTGAATTTTATTTAAAAAAATTTTTAATATTTTAAATCATAAGTTATTTTTATTGATATTGTGTTAATTATAATTTAACTCAACTAAATTTTTTAAATATTTAATAATTGAAATTATAGAGAGTAAGTTATTGCTTATATAAATTATACATTTTATTATAATATAATCTTATTAAAGTTTTAACTTTAAATATATTTAATAAATTAGTTTGTAAGTTATTTTATCAATTATTAATATTTATTAAACTTTGTATTATAATTAAATTCATTTAAAGTTTTAAATTAAAAATTATTTAATAATTAATAATACATGATGGTAATTATTTTCTGATTATTAATATATATTATATTTTTCTTTTATTTAAATCTAACAAAATTTTATTTAAAAAAATATTACTAAAGAAAATAAGTATTTTATCAATTATGATTATTTATAAGTTGTTTAACAAAATTCAGAGGTGAGATTTCATAGCATTAAAATGAATTCCATTAAAATCCATCAAACCTATTAAAATCAAAAGATTTCAACTTCTGCTAAAATAGGATTAGTATTTTGCCTTGCAACCTTAGTATATATTTATATTTATTTCTGTATTTTAAATTTAACTAATTTATTTATTTAAAAACAATATTCTATTAAAAGAAAGTAAGCTAGTTTATTAATTTAATTATAAATTTTATACTAAATCTTTATTAATTTTTATTTTTATAATTTTACACTAATTTTAATTTTATTAAATTTTATTTTTTATAATTAGATTGTAAGTAATTAATTATTAGAATAAAATTATTTATTTAAATTAACTAAATTTTAAAATATTTAATAATTATTAATATAACAGTTGGTAAGTTATTATTTATTAATTATTAGTATTTACTTATATTTATATTTTAATTTAATTAAATATTTGATTTGTATAAAATTCAATAATTAGATAGTAAGGTATTTTATTAATTATAATATTTAATTATAATATTATTATAATTTAAACTATATAATTTATTTAAAAATAAAATAATTGGTAAATTATTTTGAATAATTATTTATAAATAATTTAGATTGTAAGTTAATTTAATTAATTATTTGTATTAAATTAAATATTTAAATTTATTATTATTAAAATATTTAATAATTAATAATATAATAGTTGGTAAGTTATATTTATTGATTATTAGTGTTCAATTAAATTTATTCTAACTAAATTTTATTTAAATCAAAATATATTTAAGTAGTAAGTTATTTTTATTAATTATTAATATTTAATTATACTTTTTATTATAAATTAAATAATTATTTAAAATATATTAAATAATTAATAATATAATAGTTGGTAATTATTTTAATTATTATAAATAATTAATTATAATTATAAAGTAATTTAAATATATTTAATTTATTTTATTTAAAAAATGTTTAATAATTTATAATATAATAGATAGTAAGTTATTGTTATTGATTATTATATTATTTAATTATAATTAAATTTTAGTACTTTTTAATTTAACTAAATATTTTATATAATAATAATATATTGCTAAAGAAAGTGAGTTATTTTATTAATTATCATCCATATATATACTTTTACTATAAATTAAATTCAACTAAATTTTTTATTTAAAAAATATTTAAGTAGTAGCAAAATGGAAATTTTAGGATCAAAATCCAAAATATAGACAAAAAAGTTCTTAGTCACATTTTCAAAGCCTTCTAGCTATAAGAAACCACTATAGAATTTAAAACTCTAGCTAAAATTTGAGCTTTTCCCACTATCCAAATATTTAGTATCAAATTTAGCATTAAATTATCCCATTAGATACCAAGAATAAAACAATCTCTTATAGCCTTTTTAGCCTAATTTTAATCCTAAATAATATATCAATAAAATTATGCTATACTGCTTGCCTTTGGGAGTACCCTTGAATATTAAGGAATAAAATTATGAAATATTCGAGAGTATGATTCTTGTAAGCTTAATATGCATACTGATTTTTATGATATTCTAGAATTAATTCTAAAGCTGATTCATTGATAAAAACAAAGGGTCAATAAGTATAACCTTTGGTACTTATATGCTAAGTTTATCTTCAAAGAGGTTAGATTTAGCTGATATCAAATTTATGATTTAAGAAGCTATAAAATATATTCTAGTATACCATTATTTTTTTGATATGCAGTAAACTATTCTGAAGCTATTTTCTTTACACTAGTATAAAACAAAATAAGGTTAAACTTATGGTTTAGAGGTTAGAGGTTAGATTTAGCGGATATCAAATTCATAGTTTAAAAAGCCCATTACAGTATAACAGTATACTATTATCCCTCCTTCGGTCAAGACCTTCACGAGAAAAGTTAACTACTACATTCTAAAATCTATAATTGAAAAAGCACCTCAGGTGAAAATAATCAGATTAGAGGTTAAACTTATGTATCTTCAATCAGGTTAGATTTATATCCCATCGGCCAGATTAAGATATACCTAATCTATTAGCTTAACCTTATCCTGAAGCCTATTCACATATAGAATCTGATAATATTCTCTAATATGCAAGTGATACCACCCACAAGTAGTCCTAGTAGGCTTATTACAAACATAGCACAGCTGGCATTTCCTAACCCATTTTCTCATAAATTAGAAAATAGAAAAAAAAAAGTAATTAAATAAAAGGAGTCATATGATTAAATATTTTAAATTGAATAAAAGTTTACATTATATATTAGGGATTAGACTTAAAATAGTATCATGATAAAAGTGGATAAAAAAAATCGTAAATGCATTTGCTGTGAAAAAGTCTTAGTCACATCATAAAAGCTTTGTTAGCATTATGTAAGTACAAAAAATCAATATTGTTTACTTTTAACATTATCCAATCCTATACATATCCACATCTAATAAAACAAAGATCAAGAGAATCCTGCATCCAGACCCAATCATCAATCCCTGCTCCAATAGTCAATGCCTGAGAAAAGGATCAAAGAAGAGAGAAACCTGAGTCAATTCTTAAAATACAAACTCCTATTCCACAAGACAAAAATTAAGAGGATGATTCCAAAGCTAGTCTTGACCCATTAACCTAAGCAAATAGAGAGGAAAAATCTAATAAGGTCTCTTCAAGGAATAAGTATATTGATAGGCATGCAAAAAAGCATAGAGAGCATTTAAAAACATAGGATGCTAGATTACGCTAAAGATAGGTTAAAATTACTAGTGAAGAACATTATTATGATAGATTCATAACTTCAAATAAAATCTTAAAAGGTAAATAAAACTAAAACAATTACTCAAGAAATCACGGGTGAGAATTCATAATAACGTCGAAGAATTATTCTCAATATAAATCACGTGAGATAAACACAAAATAATCACAAAGATAACTTAAAGATATTTCAAAGATTACGCTTCAAAGACTCTAAGTCAATGTAGCAAATCAATACAATATTATATAATAATTTATTAATAAAAGGGATTGCACGAATGCAAAGGGTCATAGATAATTTATAACAGTTTCAAAGGATTTACGAAGAACAAGTTTTATACTTGATTAATTATACTCCTTTATTAATATAATATATAAGTTTAGTACCTAAAAGATTAACATCTCATCAGTGCTGAGATTCAAAGAAAATACAGAAATATTTATACATATTGAATAAATAATAAAATAAACTAAACTAAATATATTAAAGGAAATAAAGTTGCCATTTCATTAGACAATAAAGTTGTTGTATCAATAAAATTGCCAGATCTGCAGGTAACTAAATGGATATCTATAATTTACGTGATTATCAAAGACAATAAAATTGATATCTAAGGATTTGCATAATTGATCGATAGCAATAAAATGGACAAAATGATCTTCATCAAAGATCTATATAGCAATAAAATTGACTTCAAATTCTATCAATTAAATCTATCTAAAATTTTACCTGTCACAACATGATTTTCTACTAAACTTAAAAAATATCAGCATCTACATTATGATCTATTACAGGCAGATGAAGAGGCTTTTGAAGAAATTATTCCTTAAGAGGAAATGCAAAATTCCACCCTGCAGGTTAAAGACCAAAGACTCCACTTCATGTGAATTTAAAGCAATTCAAAACAATATTTGTAGATCCAAATGGTAAGTAATTTATTACTAATGAAGAGGCTGAAAAATAGGATAAAGAGCATCATAATCCCAAAGAAGCTAGACTTCTAACATTAGCAGAGATAGAGGAAGAAATTAAAAAAAAATAGGTTAAAAATGATAAAAAACTTATCTTTGACCGAAAGGCAAGAATATGAAACACAAAAGAAGTATACTTCTGAGAAGCATTTCTGTTCGATTTATCATAAAAAAGGAAACACTTATGCTACAGGTATATGAAGTAAAAGAAGTAATAGTTGAGCCATCACATGATGATATAAAATTCTTAGAAAGAATCCATGATCCAGTTAGATTACACCCTTTTTTAAGACATTTAACTATATGGGAAGCTATTATTCCATCAATCAAAAATCCTACATATGCTTTTAATAAATGCTAAAATAATGAAAAAGAATATGCAGATACCCATATACAGTGGCGAGCAAAAGAAACGCAACCACTATTTTTTTAGATTTAAATGCTTATAAATCATTAATTATAAATGCTAAAATAGTAATTTTATATTTATTTTAATCTTTTAAACCTAAAGAATATATTTATTTAAAAAAAAATTAAATTTATAATATCAGTTTTGTAAAAATTAACAATTTATGTCAGAATTACTTACTTACGAAAATTTAACGAGTAAAAGAAATGCAACTATATAATACAAATTATTTTTGATCAATTTTATATATAATAGGTCATGCAATTTCTTTTTTATATTTAATTTCAACAAAAAAAAATCTTTTTCTTAAATTTTTTTAAAACAAAATGTCTAAAATGTCCAAAATGTCACACTTTCTAACTTTAATTTTTATTTACATTATGGTTCGTTTTACTGAAAAGCAAAGAATTTGTATTTGCACTTTGTTAGACAAAGCAGTTTATATTTAACCTGAATTTGCATTATAATATAAAGTTAGTAGTAGTATTATATTACACCTTTATAATAAATATAAAAAAACAAAAAGTACAAAAGACTTACTAAAGTCTGGCCGTTCTCCTATTCTAACAAATCAAGAAGAGCGTCAAGCTGTCTGTTATATTATTAGTAGAGAGTGTTCAACTGTAGTTCAAGTTCAAAAATAAATAAAACAGGATTATAAACTTAAGGTTTCTCCTATAACAATACGATGAGTATTTAAAAATAATAGTTTAAAATCAGCAATTAAAGCAAAAAAACCATTGTTATTATCTCGACATAAAAAAGCGTGTTTAGAATTTGCAAAAAAATATAAAACTTGAAATTTTGATGATTGGTGTAAAGTAGTATGATCAGATGAAAGTAAGTTTATTTATTTGGTTCAGATGGAAAGGGAATATTGTTAGAAAAAAGAAGGAGAACTCTTGAAAGATCAACATGTAAAAGGAACAGTAAAGTTTGAAGTGAAAGAATTTTTGTATGAGGATGTTTTACAGCTCGTGAAATTGGTTATTTATGTAAAATTGATGGTGAAATAGATGCCATTCTTTATTGTCAAATATTAGAAGAAGATTTATTACAAACACTTAAATATCATGATTATAATGTTAACGATATCATCTTTCAATATGATAGTGATCTGAAACATAAGGCTTATATGACAAAAGATTGGCTTGAAAGAAATAATGGTACTGTATTAGATTGACCAGCATAATCACCTGACCTAAATCCTATCGAATATATGAGGAATAAACTAGATAAAAGATTACGACACTTAGATGAATTGATAAGAAATAAAAAACATTTATGGGAAAAAATAAAGATGGTTTAGAATGAAATTGAAATTGATGCTTATACCAAATTAATTCATACAATGCCTCAAAAAATTCAAGATGTATATAAACAAAAAGGCGGATATACTAGATGGTAATATTAAGTTAAGTGAGCTTTAAATTTTTATTGAAATAAATAAAAGTATTTTTTTTGAAATTAATAATTTTTTTTCTATAATTTTTTTTTTTAAATTAATTATAATTTTTTTTGAATTTTTTTTTAAAAAATATTTTAAATTTATATTAAAAATAGCTAAAATTTAATTCAAAAATGTAATTTTATAAATTTTTTTAAAAAATTTTAAAAAAATTCAAATAATAAAGAATAAGATCAAACTTATAATAAAATCGTTAAAATTTATAAATCAAACCTTTTTTTAATTAAAATAACTTTGAAATATTTTATTTAAAGTAATATAAAGTTCATATATTTAAGTAGCTCTAATTCAGAACTTTTAAACAAGATATTTCTTGTGATTATAGCATATAATTACATGAAATTAAATGATTGACAAAAATTTGTGTTATCTAGTTATGTTTCTTTTGTTCACCACTGTATGTCTTAGTTAGTTACATTAGTTCACAAGTAAATTACAGATATTCTTAAAGCGGAGCTTCATAGAAAGGATCAAAATGGTCATAAAAGCTACATATATGAAATATAAATATCTTGGAAGTGGTGACATAGCAGACAAAAGAAACTATGAAATTACTTATTACAATCCATATCATAGGGGAAAGTAACATATACTTCTCTCAGAAAATGATATAGATGATCATATAACAAAATCTGCTAGAGAAATTGATGAAAAAATTGAAAAATACTTGAAGGAAGAGTCTGGTAAAATCCTTTCTCTGGCTAAAAATAGTATTAATAGAATCTTATTCACTTCAATGAGCTATTAGAGGGTCTCACATTCCTATTCAAAAAAAATTGCCAATATAAAATATATCATCAATTCAAATAATTCTGATATTATAGATCTGAATACAGGTAAACCTACCAATAATTGTATTAAAGGTGTATTAGAATGCTATTTCACATATCAGAATGGAATTACAGACCATCTTGGTAGACATATATACTAAGCAAAAAGTCTTTGAAATTATTTAGATATCATTAAGCTAGATGAAATCTCTATGCCCACCCAATCTGTTTGCATATATTCAAAAAAATTGAGGAGATGAACCCAAATATTTCCATTAATATTTAAGAATAGAATAAAGAAACAGTCAATCCAAAATAAGTAGTCTATAGCAAAAATTTTAACAGACAACATATTATTAATCTCACAAATATTACAAAGTCTGAAGAAGAAAAGTACAAGCAAAAGAATCACTTTCTATGGATTAAGAATCATGATGGATTAGTATTCAAAGATACTACTCACTATGGTAAAAGATTTCTTTGCAATCGATATACAATTAGTTTTCTATCTAAAAATTCTCAAGACCATCATCAAGAACACTGTTTTGAATAGGGAAAGGATTATCAAAGAGTTAATCTACCAGTAAAAGGAGTCTATAATTTTGAGGAATTCAAGAATTATAGCTAGATGATCAATGCTTCATGTGTAATTATAGCAGACTTTGAGACTGATAATGTGAAGTGAGATTACTCAGAAGGGATAATAAAACTATTCAAATCTTATGGTAGGCAAATGCGCAAGATTGCTAAACAGAAGGCTAATAGTTTCTGCTATTTTGTTTACTGAATTGATACTGAAGATGTATAGGATCCTTTCTTATATTGAGGTAAAAATGCTACCTAAGAATTTGTTCAAAGGATTTATTAAGAGCTATTTAACATCAATAAAATCTTAGCTATCAAAGCTGATCAAATTGAAACTGAAGAAAACAAGAAGAAATTTGCTGAGGCTGATACTTGTTAGATTTGTAAAGGTAAGTTTAATATAAATATAAAGAAAATTAAGTGATTAGAAAGCAAAATAGTTAGTCTTAAAAAGAAGCTAGAAAAAATTGATAAAAAGTTAGCTAAATATAATGGTATCCAAACAACCATTGAAAAAGCGACTAAAAAAATTGCTAGTAAAAAAGCTAAGGCTGATAAGATCTAGGATTATTGTCATATTACAAGTAAGTTTCAAGAGTCAGTACATAGAGATTGCAATTTCAAACTTCAAATCGAGCCATAGAAGACCCCAATTTCAGTCATCTTCCATAACTTTTGGGGCTATAATTCTTATCTAGTCTATGAATCTGTTAAACGCTCAGCTAATACGCATCAGATTAAAGTTATAGCTAAAAAATTTGAGTGATATAAGTCTATAAAGGTAGATCAGCTCAAGTATATTGATAGTCAGCAGTTTATGAATAATAGCTTAATCAATCTTACAAAAAACTTGGGTGGCAATCATCCAATCACAAGCCAGTATTTTAAGAGTCAAGGCTATTCAGATGAGCAAATTTCTCTAGCATTTCACAAGGGGATACATTGCTATGATTATATTAATTCTCAGGATAGATTCTTAGAGACTGAATTTTCTCCTATTCATGAGTTTCATTTTACCCTAAAAGGAAAGATCTCACAGAAGAACTACAACTATGCTTAAAAAGTATAGAATACTTTTGATTATAAGAATCTAGGTGAATATCATGTTCTCTATCTTAAAATTGATATACTCTCTCTTATTAATATATAGTCCCAATTCAGAAAGACATGCATAAAATATTATGAGCTCGATCTTAGTCATTATATTTCTGTCTCATTTTTATTCTGAAATGCTATGCTCAAGAAGACTGGGGTTAAGATCAAGCTATTTACAAATATGTTAATGTATGACTTTATCAAAAAGACTAAACGTGAGAGAATATCTAAGGCTTGTAAATGATATTTCAAGGCAAATAATCTTAAGATAGGTAAGAAATTTAACCTATTAAATCTTAAACTTAGATTTCATATGTCAATGCGAATAATCTTTATAGCTGGGTGATGAGCCAGTTCTTACCTATTGGAAATTATCAATAAGAAGCTAGTCAGAGTTAGTGATAATCTATTTGTATAACTAAATGACTGTGCAAACTAATATCACTAATGATCACCAGAAAAATCGTGATTATCATTTTCATTAATTTCACTACTATCACGATTATCATTGTAATATTTATTTTCTTTATTATTACATTTATCATTATTTTATTTACTATATTTATTTTCATAGTTATATTTACTTTCAT
>CAJVPQ010001074.1:0-20581 GCA_910591825.1 Funneliformis caledonium
AGGAAATTTAATTGCGCCACAAGTTGCAACTCAATTGCGCCATTTTTTTTAATTGCGGTGACCATCTTTAATTATTAATTTATTTTTAAATAAAAAATTTAGTTAACTTTAAATTATAGTAATAAGTATAATTAAATACTAATAATAAATAAAAATAACTTACTCTCTAATAAAATTTATTTTTTTTTAAATAAAAAATTTATTTTAAAAATGATAAAGGATTACATTTTTATTTATTTATTCAAAAAAATAAAAATCTCTTTTTTCAATAAAATTTAAAAAAGCTAGATTTAAATGCTAAAAAATCACATTATAATTAATTAAGTTTAAGTTTTATAATAAATTTCATAATATAATATATAAAAATTTATTACAATTTTATTAATTTTAACAAATCTAAATAATTTCTACAAATTTAAGATTGAAGCTTAAATTTAAGATTAGGTTCTAATAGGATCCTTATATAGGATTAAAATCTGATGTCTAAGATTCAAACTTTAATAATTCTAATAGTAAAGATATAATAAAAACTACTAAATAAAATTTTAATCATTTTAGTTAAAATTATACTTAATTTTGCTTTCATAAATAAAGATTAGATATTAATCAAATAATTTATAAATTGTTATATATTTTGTTAATTTTATATAAGTAACTATTTTTTTTGAGCTAGTATAAATTTCTGTATAGTATTTATATATCTCTATTTATAGTATATATCATTTATAAAAAATAATAATCTATATATATATATATATATCTAGATAAATAAGATAAATTTAAGAAAAATAAATTTATATATTCTTGGATTTTAAAATAAATAAATTTCATTACTTATCAGTTTAATCTATTATAATTAAATTATTTAATTAATATTTAATTTCTTTGATTTTAAATAGATTTATATTTTTTAGACTTATTTATAAGAGATTGATATTTGAAAATATTTTATTAAAATGTTATAATATTAAATATTTTATTTGAATTAAAAAAATCTTTATAAATAATTAAGAATTGCTTTTTATTATAAATAACTATATTACCTACTTATTTTATTTTATATTTAAATAAAAATAATTTTATTGATATTTATGTTTAAATAGGTAAGTTATTTCTGATATTTTTTTAGTCTAATATATTTTTTTTTTTGATTCTTTTATTGACTAAAAATACATTAATTATTAAAGCAAAGATTTTTACATTATTTCAAGATTTATATCTACTTAAAGTTATATATAATAAATCTTATACAAATGTCTAATTATTTAAATAAAGAAATACTTGTAATAGTATTATTACTTGTATTTATGAATTGTTAAAACAAAAACATTTATAATAGAAATTGAATTCTATATACTGGAATTTTATTAATATTGAAATGTGCAGTTTCTTATTATATTTCAATATTAATAATTCCTTTATTTATATAAAATGCTATTCTTACTATTTTTTTATTCTTATAAATATCTGTAATAATACTAATAATATTATTATAAATTTGCTTATTAATATATTAATTATTAAAAAATATTACTTAACATTCTATTTGTAATCTTGTAAAATGATAAATTTGTTTTATATTTTATTAAATATTTTTAATTTTTATATTTATATATTTTTTTATTAATAATATTAATTTTTATTTTAATTTTTATTTTAAATTTTGAAATAAAAATAAAAAAATTTTATAAAATAATGATTTTTATTATTTTTATTATTTTTTTTTATTTAGATTTAAATTAATTAGTTTTATTGATCAAAATCAAAAAAAATTAGACATGTAAAAAATTAGCCTAAAATCAGCCTAAAATCAGCAAATTATCAAAAAATCAGCCTAGCTGATTGGAATACACTAGAAATTAATCAAGAATCAGCTAAAATTCAACCTATCTTATTTATAGCTGATTGATATACTTATTGCTAATTAGCATATATTAAAAATTAGCTAAAATTTGATCTATCTTATTTATAGCCAATTGGTATACTTATTACTGATTGACATACATTAAAAATTAGCCAAGAATCAACTAAAATTCAATTTATTTTATTTATAGCTGATTGATATCTGATTTACATTTGATTGATATACATCAAAAATCAACTAAAATATTTCAAAATAAAATAAAATTCAGAAGGAAATATAATTGATATTTAGGATTAATAGCCAAATAATGCTAAAAACATTTAATTTATTTTTACAAATGGTATTTTCTATTAATTAGATTAACAGCCAAATATTCTTTTATATTACGCCAGACTAAAATTCAATAGTTAATCAATACAAATCAACCTAAAATATAATGAACTGGTATTATATAATCATAACTTTCTAGATAAAATTTAGTATCCTATAATTTGACATTACATGTTTTTTCTTTACTAAAATAATATCGCATATTTAGAGAACTTGTAGGTTTATATCAATAAACAAATGCTAGAAAATGTTCAGCCTTTTCAGATGGCAAATCAACCTATTGTGTAAAATAATATTGGACTTAAATATGATAACAATCGATTGTATTATTATTTGTAATTAATTTGGCCAAAATATACAAATTTTTTACATATTATAAAAACATCAATAATTTAAAGATTTTAGAACCAATTTGATACCTTTCAAATTGATTTATTTTGACCTGAATTGTTATACTATCTTCTGAATCCTTATCGAATAGCTTCCTAAAATCAAACATGGTATAAGTTATATTATAATATTCAACCATCAAATCAAGCATTTCACTTAAAATAATTATATTATTAAATGATAGTTTAAGGAATTTATCAGAAAATGGTTCACTACCAGTAACATTTGATTTCTTAATATTTTGTGAATTCATTCAAAATCGATGAATTTCATCAGAAGAAATTCATCTATATCTGAAAGAAAACTAATTGAAGGCTGATTGTCTAGTAATTTAAGCCTTTTTATTTTAATATCACTGAAACTTATAATACTGTCAATTTGAATATCAAACATCAATCGACATATTAGTTTAGGTTCAATTTTTCTATTATTATTCAGTAAAGAATCTAAAAATCATTCATAAATTAGTAAGCTGATTTATTTAAGAAATTCTCAAAAAAAATTTACCTAATATTCCATTCATACGTTCAAAAGAAAAATACCAAAATGCATATAATAGACTATAGTCTCTTAAGCAATCATATAAATGGAGAGAAAGGTGAAGATTTGGTGTAATTTTGTTGCATCTGTGATTATTTTCAATCTACTTCACTATCTTCATGTAATAGATCTGATTCTACAATTCAGCTTATTAAAATTGTATAAATCTTACAAAATATGTAAGAATCTTTCTATTTACAATCAAAAGATGTTTCCAAAGTGAAATAGTGACATATACAGTAAAAAATACTCACCACTAATCAGTGGTAAAATTAAAAAATCCTTCTCTTTTATGAATTTACTCAGAATTTAACCCAAATCAGAAGGAATCTAAAACTCGTTCATCTTTTTCTGAATCTTATTCAGGAAATTTGATGTTAAAATCCCTTTATCAATCAAGATTTATTTTACTATCTATCGTGTAATACCTAAAAATAGGCAATGCATTAGATTGATTGTGATATATTTTATAGGATCAAAATATGGCAAACATAATAATTCAGACTATCTTACGCTATTTTGCTTTACAAATTATTTTTATAAAGCATCTGAATTGTAGCATCTCCATTCTAATACATTTCATTGATGCTCAATTAGATCTTACATAATGAACTAATCATCGATATTATCCATTTTGACAAAATTATGCTGATGATTTTCATAATTTATCTTCTTTTCACATCTATGACATAATACTAAGGCCTAAATATGTTCACATATTTTTCTAGCAACTGGTATATCATATAAAACAAGAATTAAAGCTATACAAATGTTCTTTCTTTTAGGATGTTCATATTTTATCTATTGTAAATCCATCTCAAAGTGATTCTAATTCATCTACAATTAGCACTAAATAGTGATTTATTTTATGTAAACTGACTTCACTTAGTTTAAGTAAAAGACCAAGAGTCAGTAAATTTTTACATTTAAATCAGATATTATAAGATAAATTGTATATAACGGCATATATTACTTTGATGCTATAAACAGTATCATTATATAACTGGATCAGTTGAGATTTAGCATTAATCCAAGATAAGAATCGGTCACTTCACTTCAAAAAAAATTTGCTAAATCTTCTTGTGAAGATTCTTTTAATATTTGTTACACTTCACTATCATATATATCAGTCATAATGTTATCAAAATGCTGATGATTTGTCCTTTGTCTTAGGCTAGTTTCAAAATTAGGCTGAAGATACATAGAAGTGAGTTGTTATCAAATTCCAGAAAACAAATTAGGTCAAATTAAAGTTCAATTTGTCGATATAATTTTTTGAGATAACAGAATATTACAAAATTGTATTTTACGAATTGACGAATTGGGAAATTTTATATGCTGACATTTCATTACAATCAGCATATTATTCTGTTGAAAATTTATCACTTTCTGTTTTTGATATAGCTTATGACATTTGGAATAAGAAACGAAATAGTAAAATCAGTCATTTAATCTAAGTGCTTTTTTTGTTAAGTATATTAAATTTGAAAATTTTCTAAATTTGTCATCTCCGATTTCTGTTAGAACCAATTTTATAAATTTTAATAATGCTTCAGTTGCAAACTCTGTAATGTTGAATTTTGTTTAAAATGACATTATCTAAAGTAAAATTCACAAAAATCAGTTATCAATTGATTTTGTATTTGGTGAATTTTAAAATGGCTTATAATCCAGTTATACATAATCTTCAAAAGTTTTAAAATCATCCTCTACAGAAATATCATCATCTTCAGATTCACCTGTAATATAATCTTCTTTAGTAGTAAATTCTAAAGATTCTAAATGTTGATCAGCTTCTGTTTCAGGATCATCAGAAGGATTTATACTAGATTTTGAACAATTTGTGTATTTTCTTACATATCTCTGAGATAAAAAAGTAGAATCAAAATCTTCTTAATATCTATCATCAGATTCATATTTGACAATTTCTATAATTCATCCAGTCAAAGTTAATATTAATGATTCTTCCATTTTGTCTTATATTCTGAATTGATAAAATGTATTCAAAATAGAACTTTGTGAATCTTGATATCTAATTCTAGTATTATGAGAGGTTGATAGCCTAAAAGTAAATATATTTTTTTCATCAGTTAAATTACCAATTGACCTACTTATTCTTCTATAAGAAGGTGTATTTGAAGATTGAAAAGTAGAAATATCTTCTTTATCGATTAATCTAGAAATCAATCTATTTCTTTACGAGAAGATATATTAGAAGATTGATTAGATGATAAATCATCATTATCACTATGTATTTTATAAATTGACTTTTTTTAGCTCATTTTTATTTTATAATTGTGAAATTAAGAGGAAAATATAAGTTCAAAATGTAGTTATTTTTGAGAATGATTTTAGTTGAATTTTATATTTTTTTAAAAAAATGCAGTAGTTTCACAAATATTTATATTATTATATTAAACTATTATTTTTCTTTTTTAGTAAGTATAAATAATTAAACAAATTTCCTTTTTAAAATAATTGTAATGTTTATAATTATTTTTATTAAGTTGTTTTGATTTAATGCATCGATAAATTGTTTCTGAATTTTATATTAATTTAATGCATAATAAAAGTATTGTTTTCAATTTACTTAATTATGTTTTGATCTAATGCATCGATAAATTATTTTTGAATCTTGTATTGATTTAATGTATGATGAAAGTATTGTTTTCAATTTACTTTAAGTGCGTTTTGATTTAATATATCGATAAATTGTTTCTGATTTACTTTAAAATTTTTTTAATGCATAATTAAAGTATTATATTACATTGATAATTGTTTCTGATTTACTTAAATTATTATATTTATTTAATATATTATCTGATATAACTATTTGAGTTTATTTCTGACATATATATAAAAATTTATATAGTAAACTTGATTTTTCAACTTCTTAAAAAAAAATAATTTTAACTCAAACTTCATCTTTTTAAATTAAATTTTATCTTTATAATCAAATTTTTTCTTTTAATTTCTTTTTTTGCAATTTTTCTTCGCAAAATGCCACTAAAATACCAAATAAAAAAATCATTACAAGAATAAAAAGAACGTAAGTTAAATTTTATCAATCAACTAGCAAATTTCTCAAATAATAAACTGATTTTTTTTTGCTTTTTTACAATAAAATCTTAATCAATAGCAATACCAACAAAACGCCTTCAACAAAAATAATCAGCTGATGAAGAGCCAGAATGTAAGTTGAATTTTATCAATCAACCAACTAATTTTTCAAACGATAACTGATTTTTTTGCTTTTCTATATTAGAAAAAAGACAAAAACGCGTTTATACAATATCATTTAAGGATGAACTAATTGTTTTAAATTGTAAGTTAATCATAATATAATACTATTTTTATATTAATACTAAATAACTTTTTAAATTATTGATGTAGATTTAGGAGAAATGCAAAGATGATATGAAGAAATTTGACTCCTATCAAAATTTTGATGATAACTAACAGCAAGTACTTCAGCTGTAGCTAAATTTAAGATTCTTGATGATTCAAATAATTTAGAATCAGGTATATTATTTTTGATTTATTTCTATTCATTATTTTATAATTAACAATATATTTTCTTTATTCCTACATAGAAAATCGAATGTTAAAAAAAAACTTGCTGAATTTACCAAGAGAATTGAGAAATTAGAGTGACAAAATTCTGATCTCTTGAGAAAAAATTGATTTTTTGCTAAAATAAACGAGAAATTCAGCAAGGAAAATGAAGATTTATAGGAAAGGTAAAAATTCGTATATTAATATTCTATATTTACAATAAATAATTTTTCTTTTTAATATTTAAGACTTGACTGATTTGAAAGATTACAACTGTCCAGATTATTAAAGCAGTCTGATGCCAGTCCTCTTACAAAATGAGGAAAAATCAGAAGATCATCATCAAAATCAAAGGAAAAAAACTAGTACATTGTACTAATGATGAATTAGAATTGACACAAAACAATTCTGAGGATAATAATAATTTAATAACAGAAGAGGCTAACGTAAAAGAAGCCAGGATATATTTGAATTTATATTTAAATAATTTAAATTTTTAGCTGATTTTTTTTCTGCTTTTTGTATTTAGGCCAAAATGAAGGCAGTTTTGAAAACCATCAGCTTAAAAAGCAATTTAAACTATGACAAACTTTTCAATAGTGAAAAAATACCGCATGATATTGTAGTTTGATTTCAAAACTATGAAAGTCCTTAGTTCTGAATTTTTAGCCTTCTGTTAATTAACTTATGAACTGTTTGAAAACCTTCTATAAGTCATGTCAGTCAGCTTAAAGAATTAAGAAAAGTGAAAGGGTTCTTCAGAGCTGCGATGAATTTATAATAATAATTGAATACATAAGTAAGCAAATAGAATATATTCTGAATTTGAGTCTATTTGAATTAATAATTTAATATCATTTATTATTTATTAGAAAACAGCTTAGCGAGTAAAGGTCATAAAGTATTTATTTAAAGAAAATGACTAACAAATTGCAAAATATGAAAGGTGACCTTTATTCTGAATTCTCAGTGATCGCCTATACCATTTACCAGAAATCAGCAAAATGGATGAAGTAAATTATCAAAGATCTATTATCGCTGTATATGATTATTAGCAATTGGCTAAGATTTATTATTTTCTTTATCTAATTTAGCATATTTTGAATTTATTTAGTATATTTTATTAATATTTTTTCTTATTTTATTTTTTTAGCTGAAAAATTTATTAAGAAAAGTACTCAATTCTTGTGCTGCTGCAACATCATCATCTCAAATTCAACGAAAGAAAAAATACAATGATAATATGCAGCATTATGACTGGTTACATTTCTATAATGCTTTAAAGTAGTCATATAAATCATAACCTGGTATAGTCTACAATACTGAGATCAAAGCAGTAGTTACAACTGCAGAAAAATATATAACTGAAACTGAGAAATATACTGAAGTTAAAAGGGGAGTTTTATCTACTGCTAAAGAAAGTGAAGATGATCCCATAATGGATGATAGCAAATGATAAATTTTTAGGTGATTTGAGATGGAAGCAGATTGATTTTATTGATTATTTTTATATTTTTTTCAGGCGATTTGGGAAACGGGTCAATTTTTTATTATTATCTTTACATTTTTTCAAGCAATTTAGGATGGGAATGGGTTGATTTTATTATTATTTTATTATTTTCTTTACATTTTTTGGGCGATTTAAAGTGAAAATGAGTCAATTTTAATAATTATCTTTATGTTTTTTCGGGTGATTTAGATGGGAATGGGTCAATTTTATTATTTTTTTACATTTTTGGGGCGATTTGGGAAATAGGTCAACTTTTTATTATTTCTTTATATATTTTTGAGTGATTTAGGGAACAGGTTGATTTTTTATTATTTTCTTTACGTTTTTTTGGGTGATTTAGGAAATTGGTTAATTTTAATAATTAAAATTTACATTTTTCAGGCGATTTGAGTGAGAATAGATCAATTTTATTATTTCTTACATTTTTTTCGGACGATTTTGGATGGGAATGAGTTGATTTTATTATTTTTTACATTTTTCAGGTAATTTTGGGTTGATTTTCTATTTTTTACATTTTATATTTATTATTTTTACATTTTTTTAAACGATTTTTAAAGGAATAAATTATATTTTTATCATATATTATTTATTTATCTATATTTAGGATGATTTAAAAGGATTTTGGAAGAAAATGGATCATATTTTATTATTTTATTTTAATATGAAATTAATCAGTAGGTTTTAGTGATATTTTTTGTTATATTTTTATATTTTTGCAAATTTATATTAGGTTTTTATTATTAATAAAATTTTAATATTTAATAAATTTAATAAATTTAATAAAATATACTGATTATTGATACTGAATTGCTTGTCTAATTAGAGTCGATTAGCATCGATCGATGTCTGAATTGTTGCTAAATTGATACTAAATTGAAGTTAATTTTAGGCTGATTTATAGTTGAATTGCTTATCTGATTGGAATCAATCGGCATCGATCGATGTTTGAATTGTTGTTGAATTGATACTGAATTAAGGCCAATTTAGGCTGATTTATAGTTGAATTGCTTGTTTAATTAGAGTCAATTGATATCAATCAGCATCTGAATTATTGCTGAATTGAGACCAATTTTAGACTGATTTATGGTTATTTAAATTCTGGATTGATACTGAATGGCTATGTCTAATTGGAATCAATTAGTGTCTATTAGCGTCTAAATTGTTGCTGAATTGAAGTCAATTTTAGGCTTATTTATGGTTATTTAAGTTTTAAATTAATGCTGAATGACTATGTCTGACTGAAGTCGATCAGTATCTATTGACGTCTAAATTATTGCTGAATTGGGCTAATTTTAGGCTGATTTATGATTAAATTTAAGTTCTGAATGGCCATGTTCGATTGGAATTGATCGGTATTAATCAGTACCTATTTATACTGATCAGAAAACATGGTAAATCAGCCATAAATAATATCAAAATCGACCTAAAATTGACCATCTGATTTTTAGCTGATTTGAACTATTTTGACTAGTGATTATTAATATAAAAGTCACTTATTTTTAGTTTTCTTAGATATGATAATAACAGAAAAAGTTTAAGGATTTAATAATTTTTAAAAATTTCATTTTCTTCTATATACAATAAATTCTTTATATAGTCATTTCCTATATAGTCACTTTTTCTTTATAAGTATATTTTATTAGGCTAAAGTTAATAATAAACTTATTAAAATCCTTTTCTATAATTATATTAAATTTTTTTAGTTCTGAAAATATGATTATATAGGAGGTTGATTATATTTAATTTTATTTTTAAGAAAGTTAATTTTAACTTGATCTTTATATTTATATATTTTAGTAATAATCAGGTTATATATATTTTGATAATCATTAATTAAATTTAAAAGGATTAGAGCTTTAAATCTGATCAGGTCTTTCTATTTATTTAACTTAATCTGATTTAAAAATTCAGATTGAGTTAATAGATTTTAGATTAATATCAGATTAGATTAACTTGTTATTTAACTTAATATAATCTGATAAAATTTAGATTAATCAATTAAATTATATTATAGATAATAAATAAAATTATTTAATAATTTTTCTAATTCAATTTAATTTTTAGATGGTTATTAAAATCTTGAAAATGTTTCAAGAAAATTATGATTATTTTATTTTTTTTGATAAATTTATTTTTATTTTATTTTTTTTAATATTGATTATTTTTATTTTTTTATTTTTTTCTTCTTCTATCTTAATTTTTTTTATTTTATTTTTATTATTTTTTTAATACTTTTTTTCAATAATTTTATTTTTATTTATATTAAATATTTTTAATATTATTTAATAAGTAAATAAGAAAATTTTCTTTTAGATCAGATCAGATCAAATTAGATAAACTTGATCTAACAGATTAATTAATCAATTTACATAGTTAATTATTAAAATTTATCATTTTAATAACATTTTATTTAAAAATATAAAAAATAAAAAATAAAAAAAATAAAAGTAAAATAATAAAATAAAAATTAAAATTTTAAATCAGTTCAAATTTAATATATTAGAAAATAGTTTTAGAAACTGTTGTTAAGTCTAAGTCTAAGTATAATAAAATGGATTAATCACGTATTATCTTCAAATTTAAATGAGTAAACAGATAAACATTTTTTATTATAATTGCTCATATATAAATAGTTCTTTACTTATATTTCAGACTAACAACTAATTATTTTTTTAAATAATGATTAGATTAGGTTAATTTAAGTTAGGTTAGATCAGTTTAAGTTAGATCAGATTAAAATTTAAATCAGATTAGATTTTTATTTGACCTGACTTATTAATTAACTTGACTTGAACAACTATTTAGAACTCTAATAATGACATTTTTATTTATCTTCTAATGGTTTAACCTAAAGGTCATTTTTAATTTTTCAAATATTTTGTAAGAAGTTTTTATAAAAATACTGCTGGGTTAGATTCAAATTTATCCTTAAATGTTAGGGTTATATAAGTATAATTTTCTTCAACTCAAGGGTTATAGTCAAGAGGTTTATAAAAAATAATTATTAGGCCAGCCTAGCATTCTGACATTTTATCATACTAGCGCCTGACAAATGATCTACAAATGACTAACTGCAAATATCAAAAGCGAAATTATGGACATAAGTTAAATTTACTAAATAAATTCCAAAATTGGTTTGCTTTTTTTAAGGAATTTATAGCTTGTAATTTTAACGAGAATAAGTTTATCCGATTTTTAGAAAATTTTGTTTATAATTAAACAAATTTTGATCATCCGAATTTCAATGTTCGCATATAGGAATAAATCATACGATCTGTAAACATGATTTTAATAACTTACCTCCCATATATTCAGCATTTAAAAAATTCTGGCAAATTTCTCCAGAAATTTTATTGAACTTTAACTTTATTAAATGGCAAAAATTCCCTTGAAAAACATGATGTAAGTAGAAAATATTTTTGACCGAATTTAACTCTGGCCGAGATTTTAATTTCGGCCAGAATTTAGATTGGCTAAATTTATTGTGCCGGTCTGATTAATATTTTACCGGTTTATTAACCGGTTTAGGTCAGAAATTTTGCTGCCCCTACATAAAATATTATTTTAGTTTTAAATATTAATTACAAAATTTCTTGCGAATTAGCCAGAAACACACCATTTAAGGGGAAGAATTTATTTATTTATTTATTTTTTTTTGAGCGAATAAGAAACTTTTCCACTCAAGAATAAAGTCGCTGTAAAAGGAAAAGATAAAAAATTTTTTAATTAACTATACTATCGATCGATCGAAAAATTGACAGTTATGCATTGCATGCGTTATGGTTTATTTATTCCAAATTAAGTATAATATTTAATAAAAAAAAGAATGATATGTAAAATCTTTACTATGACGGATAATTCTTTAATAGACGTATGACCCATGAATTAAAAACTTCATATTTAAGGAATTTGTTCCTAAAAGAATCCTTGGCAAATTTACTATTTGCGTCCATTTTATGTATTACTGATTTGATGTTTAATCAACTTAAGCTAACTTGGCAATTCAATAGTCGATTATCACGAGGATATTAAAAGTTATGGTTAATTAATCTTAAACAGTAAATTAAAATTCACCATTATCATATGCAACAAATTAATTTATATAAAAAAGAAAGAATTGCATCAGGTGAGTCACAAATACCGATAAAACAAGAAATAAAGATCATCGAGGCGCAGGAATAAAAATTTATTTTTCACCGCTAGATTATCCGAAACATGTTAAATTTATTAAATTTATTGAATTACAAAATTTCTAAGCAAATAATTTAAGGGATAAAAATATGAACTCTAAGGATGACGTGAGATAATTCATCGGCATAATAATTAACCTAAGAACGAACCATATAAGGAAGCTTTTAACAGTTTCTCAACGAAATCAATTCACAACTTTAGAAAATATTAAATAACATAAACGGAAATTATATGTCGCATTATAAGCATTAGGATATCTCTATATGAATTTCTCGCATCATATTCCCTCAAAGATTTATGTTTAAGCCTTCATTATTTCACATGCTATTACATCACTATCTTCGTTTAATTTTATTCCTCCTTCGCTTACAATCTAATTTATTCCCATTATCACTTCCGAATGACATATTGTCTTTACATTAAAGCATTAGTTTACAAATACTTTCTTTTTATTTAATTTATATTTTGGAATTATTCTCCAAAAAAAAATTTAAAGAATTTAAATCTATTTGATAATTAATAATGCATTATTATAAATCAAAGAAAGTTTGCTAGTTTTCAAAAGAATAAAAATAAGTATAAACAAATAAAGCGTCATTGGTGTAATGTTGCACTTCAACTTTTAGAAAAGTTCTTCATGGGAATAATTATACGTAAGTGAAAGAATGTTGTTGTATTTTTCATACAATTATATATTTCGAAGCCACCATCATTGAGATAATTTGTTTTGCGGTTTGATGTGTTATTTTGAATATTTAAAGAAAGTCGACAAGCTGAAATTGACGTTATCTTTGGAATATTTGAGTTTGTTACACATCTGGTGAATTCACATTTCAAATGTCCCAATAAAAAAAATATTAGAGGACTCAAGGTTTATAAGATAATTATATGTAAATATTGAGTGTTATGGAATTGGAAATTAGATAATAAAATAGGATTCTCGATGAGAAAGGGAAACTGAAGGATTCATTGAAAAAATTTTAATTAGAAAAGAAAATGTGTTGGAATAAATATCATGGAATCGTGAGAAATTGACAGATTTTAAATTGAATGGAAAGCTAAATTGTATATTTGTGAAGGTAATATAAAAAGGAATAAAATATTTGTTTTGGGAGTTGTTTTGAAAAAAATTCATCAAGGAAAAGTAGATCCGTGATAAAACATATCCTCAAATTCACTATTCGTATCCTGCCGTCCGGTTATTTGAGAAATCCTAAAAAGTGTATCCATACGAACCGTATAGTTTGGATTCATGCTATTTACACGATTTGCTAAAGTTGTGAATTGATTTCGCTGAGAAATTAATAAAAGTCCCCAAAAATGGTTCGTCGCTAGATTAATTATATGTCGTTGAATAATAATCTGTAATCTATTGGCTTCATGTATAACGTTTCTTTTCATTAATCTTTTACCCGACATCCTTCGGGTTATTCTTCCGCTTCTCGCTCGAGCAATAAGATTCAGCCCATCATTTATATCGGGGACTTTAATTCTATCAGGATTTACTTGACTTAAAAAATTGTTGAGGGAAATCATATTTAGAGAAGGAAAGAGTTGAAAAAAAAGTTCAAGGATGCCATTTATTTTATACTAATTATTGTGCAACATTGGGGCTGAATTATGTTTACGTTTACATGTGCTGTTTGATCATATCAGATCATTTCTCAAAACTTATGGTGTCAGCACTTTGGCGTTTTCTAAATCTGAAACATTACAAAGTACTTCTTATGATTTCAAACCAAATTGCATGATTATATGTATTGATATGGTTCGCCTGAAAAAAAAAAAAAATAATTCAAAACAAAAATGTGAATCGCTTTCATTTGTATTAAAAAAAAAGTAATGATAAGCTTTAATTACATAAGCATGGATATATCCGGATCTTGTAACGTCCGAGAGCAGATATCGCCAAAGATTTGATTATCTTGTACTTAGTTTCAAAGTTTGTTTTAGGAATCCCTTGAAAGATATCGAGTATAGCAGCTCCTTTTATGAATTTGTGTCAATATCAATAAGGAAGGTGAAAAATGAAAAGTTCAGTAAATATGCTCGAGTCTATTTATATTATAAAACCAAAGTCGTCTGTCTCACTTAACCACGTGTAATGATCAGTGTTACACCCGCAGACTTACCTTAATTGGTATAACCTCATTAATATCTTAAGATTTACCTTCCTGTTTCTTCGCTTCGTGCGTGTGAACTTGATAATCGAGATTTAATTATTAGTAATTTAGATTGTAAAAATGAGATGAGATTGTGTGAAATTTTCAAAAATTCATTCCGGCGTAAACGCCTAATTACTTTTTCTTATCGACGCACAAGTATTTTCTTTGTATCGTATTGGCATAATCATAACCATAATATCTGAAAAAATAAAAATAAAAAATACCTCCTTAACCTTAAAATGCAGGGGAATTATTTTTAAGGTCGCGCAAGTTATTTAAGATAGATTATCTATTTAACGGAGGAGAGACCTTGTTGTCTTTTTACGGCGCGGATCAACTTTCAAAGGAATAATAAGTTAAATAAGTATTTGATTGATCGTCGCTTTGTTAATTTTCTAAAAATGACATTTACCGTTGGACTGGCTAAATTTTCGGCCGGTGCTGGTCACTCATCTAATGAGAACGCAATTAATCTATCATCCTTTCATAATTTTCAAAATTTTTAATTGATTTCTATATTAGAAAAGGAAAAGATAAAATTTTAATCTATAACTCTGGCCGGAATTATGAAGTTTTCTTTTTAAAAATTAACATTTTTTAAACAAAATAATTTACATTTCATAATCAATCAATATTTATTTTCACCTACGAAAACAAAACATTACGTTGGCGCAGCAGTTTCTCCACACGTCGCGACTTGGCATAATTACGCAATAGGAGCAATGCCATCGTTAATATCTTTCTTCGCATGTTTGCTTAGAAATAGCAATAGCAATACAATTAACCACTTTTTAGGTTTAAGAAGAATTAAAGATGTCTGAACATTTAATTGGAATAGTGCATAATTAAAATACAACTGAAAACTAAATTTCTTGAACTTTTACATACTTTGAAGGAGTTTTCTGTTGAAAAGATTACGAACAATATTTAAGCGTCACTGAAACATCTTGCTCTTAAATACTATAATTTGACATAATAAGATGATGATAAGAAGTACAATGAAAAATAACTGAGGATGAAAATGTTTTTGAGTAGAATTCAAATGAATTATGTTTATTATATTCTTCATGCGTTTTATTTTGTGTTTGATAAAGATAATCAAAAAAAAACCGCTTAAATTTTTTTTTTTATGACCAATCATTGTATTTAAATCAACCTAATAATTTATTCCGTTCCCGTACTGTCGATCATTAAAATTCGGTAGTAATAGATTCGTAATGGGAAATATTTTTTTTTAAAAAAGCAAGAGATATATAATATAGTGATCACAGCAATCATAGGGTAATACAATACTTTTTTTTCTTTGTTTTGATTGACCGTAACATGTAACGATCGTTGAAAGGAATCCTTACACAAATTGTTATACAATTTCCGTTTTGATTAATTGTCAAATTACCACAATCGGTTGTGTCCACACCTCCCATATTCGAACAACGAACCAAGTAATGTAAAATTTTTTTCATTCTTTACTTTTCCTTTTTTTGACAAACAAAAGACCGCAAAGTGACTAGTTGTTTATCCTTTATTTTGCTTTATGTGATATCCAATCTTCATAATAAAAGAATATATTTGAAAACTTACTGCGTCAAATGAATGAGAACCTAGTTAACCTAATTTGGTAATCGAATGAATGGTCGATTATCAAAATAAAGTTCACCTTTGTTAGAAATTCCTTTTTCATATAAAAAGCCTATTATCCAAATGGAGATAACTCCGCAAGCACTTCATCATCAATACCTTTTAATGGAAATTATTTTTTCATTATTTAAACTTTTAAACATTATATTAATTTAAAATCTTGAAAGTAAATAGTACTCATCAAAGGATTTTCATAATTTTTGTTGAGTTCCATTACCATGTGCTTATCTTTCTACGGTCTCTCATTCAATATCGTACCACATTCTTTACAAAACTTCTTTCAAAGCTTTGGAAAATTACACAAGTTGTACTTATCGGCAATCTGTCGGCTTCGGTAGTACAAGGAAAGAAAACATTTAAGCGTCACTAAAACAACACCAGTTCCAAAATAATTTTTATTTGTTGTGATAAAAAAATATTGAGTTCGTCACGTTAATTATATTCCAAGTTTTGAAACAATATTCCGATATTGCTATAAAAAAAATCACATTTCAATAGAATGAAGAAAATTTCTAACCTTATTTATCCTTATATCTTTCAAAAAACGAGGCGTGCAATTTTATTTATTATTATTTAGACATAACCGTTCCGTTACTTCTACATTGAAAGATGCTCGAACATTATTTGCCGTCTAATATATTTATTTTATTGCCGTTTATTTAACAAAGAGGTTCATTTTTTTTTTTTTTTTAAAAAAAAGTGACAGTATGTTTCTAAATTAGTTCAGAAAATTTGTGATTAATATTTAATACAGCATTTGAAAGTTTTTTTTTTTAAAAAAATTTAAATAAGTCTCGTCCTTGTGCATAAAAGTTTTTTTAATTATCTAATATTATGTTTGTGATATTTTCAAGTGATTTTGATTATTTATATCATCGATTAATTCAATGAATAAATACCATATTGGTTTTGTGAATTATTTTAAAGTAAAGTTACCACAATGAATTAAAAAAAAATCTTTCTTTATTTTTCTTCTCTTGAACAAATATTTTTATTTGATAACAAAAACTGCAATTATAACTGCTTACAAAATTTCGTTTAAACAAGGTGAAAGGAAGACGTGTGTTACAATTTCATTAAAAAAAAAAAAGGATGATAACAAAGAAAACAATCATTACTCCTTAATTACATGTGTTCGATAACAATGAAAGGCTTGCCGCGTAAATGTAAACGATCTTAAGACTTGTTAAAAAAATGTTTCCGAAAAACTAATAAATGAAACTGTTGCCCACAGCATTGAATAATTTACTTATTCGATATCATTGATCTTTCATACTAAAGCCTTTTATCTAAATAAAGAGAGATACAAAGCAATGTATTATTACCATAATTATCTTTTATAAAATTTCTTCGATTATTAGTGTAATTTTATATTTAAATAATGATATATGATGATGCAATAAATTCTGTTTGTGATCTAATTTTATGACATCAATTAATTCAATGTATAAATACCGTATTGGTTTGCGAATTTTTCTCAAAGAAAAGTTACCACAATGGTACAATGATTAATACAATGAATTATAAAATAAAATATCTTTCTTTCATTTCCTTCTATTTATGATTGAACGAACCTTTTTATTTGATAACAAAATCTGCAATAATAACTGCTTATAAATTTCGTTTAAACAAGGTGAAAGGAAGGCGTTTAATACAATTTCCATAAAAAAGGATGATATCAGAGAAAATAATCATTACTCCTTAATTACATGTGTTCGCTAACTTGCTACGTCAAATGTAAAATAAGACTTTGTAAAAAAAAAGTTTTCCGAAAAACTAATAAGTGAAAATGTTGCCCACAGCATTGTTTGATTTACCTATCCTTGATCCTTCATACAAAAAGCCTTTTATCTAAATAGAGAGAAAATACAAAGCTATTCTATAAAATTTTTCGATATTGATGTAATCTTTAGATTTAAATAATAAAAATATATAATGTAACTTCTACTATATCTATTCATTGTAGCACAATACATGCGGTAATAAAAAAATATGGGTAATTCAATCTTTTTAAAGAAGCAAATTTTTTCTTTGTAGAAATCTCAAAAATTTTTATTCGAGTCCGAACATTCTAATATGAAAAGAACTTTCAATTATTACTAGTAATATGAAACCGGTCCTCATCCGAAATCGTTTTATGAAACACGTTAGAACCTAATGAATTATAAATGTACCAAATCGGGATTATAATATTACAACTTTTCCTGCATAACAAAAATGCAAAGTTAAAATACAATTAGTGGCTTACAGTTTATATATACATTGTGCTGTCCATTAAATTAAGTAAGTTCAGTTTGAATGAATAATAGTTTTATGCATTATAAAATTGATGTGATATTATTCATCAAATAACGTGAATTCTTAGATTGGCAGTTTTATTTATTGTAAACAAACACCTCATTAGTTATATTAGGTAATATTCACATGTAATTTGAACGGTATTCATGGATTTTTTTATAAATAAGCATTAAAAAAGCTGGGCGACGGTTTCATACTAAATATTTCTAAATGTCTTTAAGAATATTGAGTATGTCTAGTAATTCGATATTAAATCACTTTTTATCACGGATTATTTTTCGTAGAATCTATCCACCGTTCAATAGTAATGCTCAAATACTTGCTGCGCAGTTTAGATATGGTAGTATTATTTCTAGTATAACGGGAAAAACTTTGTTGAAACGAAACGTAAAACGAGAGGCAATTCGCTTACGTATGTATACTCAAAATATAATTGATCTGGCAACGACATATATTTGGGATCATTCAACAGAATACCAAATAGATCAATTCACAACTTTGGCAGATACTGTGAATAAAATAATTCGAGATCATGCATCGCAATTGAGTAGAGAGGATTCCATTTATAGAATGACCCAGATTACTTCATTTCAAGAAACAAATTGTGAGACCGGTAACGACCTTATGAATGGATGTAATTTTCCATGCTGATTCTTTTAGATAAATCATGAAAACTCATTCTTTCGACACGGACTCATTTCAAAACATTTATTTTCTTTTTTTTCTTTCTTTAATCATATGTCATTAAAGATTTCCTGTCGTTACTTTAAGACAATCTTTGCTCTCACCTTACCATCATTTTCTTTATATTATTTTCTTTCTTACTTGTATCATATACCATTCTACCATTATTGCATATTCCGTTACCTTATTATCGTTAACTATTTTCTGTCATTATTTCAAACAAATTATCACTTTACACATCTTTTCCTTTATATTATTTTTTTTCTTACTTGTATCATATACCATTCTACCATTTTTGTATATTATGTATAAAATTTGTTCCTTATTATCGTTAACTATTTTCTGTCATTATTTCAAACAAATTTTTCTATTACAAATATTTTCATTCTCTATATATATTTTCTCCCTTTCTTAATCATTTACCAATTTTTTTTTGTATATTATGTATAAAATTTGTTCCTTATTTTCGTTAACTATTTTCTGTCATTATTTCAAACAAATTTTTCTATTACAAATATTTTCTTTCTCTATATATATTTTCTCCCTTTCTTAATCATTTACCAAATTTTTTTTTGTATATTTGTACTCAATTTTTCTCTTCTTCACACTTTTTTCGTTGACAATTAACCGGTCATTAGTTCAAGTCAATTTTTTCTCTTTTTTACTTTAACCCATTTTTTTCTACATAATACTTATTTTTATTTAACTATCCTGTCATTACTTCCAAATAATATTTGCTTTCACTTAACTATTGATACTTTCTTTTATATATATCCTATATATCTTTTTATCTTATATTAACTAATTTTCTTCCTACACAACACTTTCTTCTTTTAACTATTACTGTCATTAAGTACCCATTTTGTTAATATTATTTTTTATTTATTCATTTCCATATATAATTTCATTCTTAATTTCATTATATATTATTCTACCATATTTGCATATACTATATCCAATTTTCTCTAGCGATGCTTTCTTTTGCTGAGCATTTAAAAAGGTTTAATTCTTGTGTGGATATTTTACTGCATAATTGTAATTGATAACTAAAGTTGTTCTTTATTCTTTTAGGTAAGTAGTTAATTTCTTATATACAATTTTCTATTTTCTTATTTTATTTATCATTATTTTAACGAATCTTTCGTTTTCAATTTATAATAGAAACTTTTTGATCATTCTACTCTTCTATGATGTATATATTTTTTTAAGCCTTTAAGAATTTTATAAAAAAAAAAAAGATTAAGCATTTAAGATTTTATATGTAAATTTAAGATTTAGACATTAAGAACTACTCCAACCATAATATGGGGGCTAAGCTATTAAAATCACCTTTCGGGACCCCACCAACTAAAATTGAGATTTTTGATTCATATTATTATATGATATATGAACTTTATTTGGTTAAATTTTTATAGT